>JAAIIK010023534.1:0-13050 GCA_014706435.1 Silurus glanis
GATGATGGTGAGATAGTGTGAGATGATGAGGTGTGGTGAGATAGTGTTGATAAGCCGGTGTGTTACAGGGTGTAAAACAAGATACATCAGTTGTATGTGTGTTTTCACAGCAGGAGCAGATGATTTCTCTCTACACTTCTCGATTTCACCCACGTGTTCTACACTGTAGATAAAGAATGTGTGGTTTATAATGAAAGATCAAGATTTAAACTGCAGTCGAACTGGGGAAAAAAAACCCAGATGTTGCACAACTGGCTTGCAAGACATGGGCGGGAAATATCATGTAACTCTGGAACAGAGTCTTGAGAGAAATGTCATTTTAATCTATTTATTGTTTTTATTATTTAATTGTTTATTTGTCTCAATTTTTTGATTTTGTTCCAAATAATCAATATGACAATAATAAAACATTTATTATTAAAAGAACAAACAGCTGATATGGGTTTAAAAAACCCTATAAAACTATTTCATATATAAATGTTGTTAAATTGATTTGCCAAAAATCCTTTAAAATGCTTAAAATATGTTTTATGCTTTTGATATTTTTATAAAAAAAAAAATTTATATCAGTCTAGTAAAGCATGTAAAAGGGTTTTCAGTTTTTACTACATGATGAAAGCGAGTTGCTCAAAAAAAAAAAAAAAAAACCTGGAAATGATGTTGTGTGATTTTGAAGTGTGAGTCTGAAATCTGAGAAAGTACTGAGGAGTTTCACATTTTACCCCACTTCCCCCTCCAACTACCTTCCAAATGCCCCCCAACCACCACTGTGCACCCACCCATTAGTTTCCTTTCACAGCATCACACACAATTTTGTAATCTTTTGTGCTTCAGATGCACAATTATTCAAACTGCACATTCATTTATCATCAGATATAAAATTAAAAGTTTTTTAATGCATCCTCTGAATGTAGTTTTTTTTTCTAATTAATTATTACTAATTATATTACCTGCATTACAATTTGTGAAAGTGAAAAGTAAAATTCTAACAGAATTGAAACAAATTTGCATTAAATATTAATAAGAATTTTTTTTATCTTTTGTAGAAAGGAGAATTGTAAATTTGATTAGAATTGTATTTCTTGCATAAATGTTTTTTTTTTGCATATTTTTTTACTTACATCTTTACTTTGATCTTTTACAGTAAGCAGCTGCAACCAAACAACTTCCCTCTCGGATCAATAAAGTTTTCTGATTCTGATTGGTATTACATATTTACTATATATTTATTTGTTTAATTCTCTAATTCTATGCTTTAAATAAAGTATGTATAATTAAAATTAATTTTTGGTCTCACAGATCTGTGTATAATTTATAAAAAATTAGGGGAAAAAAACCTTAAAAAATTACCTGGATGTGAAATGAATTTCTTGGACTTGCGCTCAGCTGCAGCTTCACGGCTCGTCTCTCATAGGAAGTCTCTGTGGAAGTCTTAAATACACATCTCAGACCCTTTTTTTTATGGCAGGTTGCAAAATTCTGAAGTACACGCCTTGTAGTGGGTAGTAGGTTAACCACGTCTCACAGTCTCACAACGTAACGTTCAAACCTAATGATAATCTCACACTCAGAATTCTACAGTGCACTGATCATCCATACTGTATGATGATATGTTTGAGTTGATTGCAATGACTTTTGTTTTTAACTGGTTGCTATGGAGATTTAAAAAAAATGTGCCCTGGAATCTAAATTCTTTTGTTATGACAAGTGAGACAATGAGACAGACAGTGGCAGCTCAGTTAGCTTCACAGGTTTGGCCAGCCATCACAATGTTCAAGGTAAAAGTGTGAGGCTCAGGATTTTCTTCAGTAACTGGAACGTCTGCTAAATACAGCAGGTCCCTGCACTTCAGCTGTTAGTATGGAAACGCTAAAGGCATCACAACGAGCCCTTTATCAGACGGCTCGTCATCACGGTTACACACTTTCACACGCTTATCATGATAACTACCATATATATAAAACAGACATCAATTTGTCTCAAGGGTTTTCTTTCATCTTAAGCGATCATAGCGAGTGTGTTTGACTGCATAACTCTAATCGGCATTTATTACCTAAACTGTTAAACCAGAAGATAAACCAAAGATAGAGCACAAAAACTATATAGACCAAAAGTAAAACTGTTCTAGGACACGATTATAATTATTCAAGAATTCATTTCTCATATTTAACAAAAAGGAGACGTTTTTGCTTGTTTTTTTATTAAAGATGAAAGTGCTGGACATGGTCTAGTCTGGTCGAGTGTGTGATTGTAATGATAATTGATTTGTATTTCAAGTGTATAATAATTAGCAATGAAAAGTCATCTAATGTGCTTCTACTCTGAAATCTAGTTTAATGTGATCATATACTAAGAATTGAACATGAACATTATTTTCACAGTGAATGACTCAAAGGGCTACACATTCTGAACAAACAATTCTACTGCACTGTGTTACAACCATTTTATTTCATTCTAAAACAAAAACAATACAATCTAACACACACACACACACACACACACACACACACACACACACACATGGATTTTAAGGCATTGAGCCAAACAAACAGTACATCAATAAACCAAATCATGGAAAAACACACTGTAACATCAGGAGAAAAGTCCAGGATCAATGCGATATCGCAGACACACACTTCAGAAATCTCTGAAGAGGAGTAAAGGAACGAGGTGGAGCTTCCCATCAGGTGGAATGTGGAACTGCTGCAGACTGTACAAGACAAAAAGACATGTTCACGGTTCACACTTTACCATGTATTCATTTACAGTCCACTTCCATAATAAACAAAGATACAGAAATGAAAGTTATTCAATGCAGCAGTGAAATAAATGAGGAAGCACTGACCGTGGTTTCAGTGGAGTTTCTGATTTTCCACGTCAGTACAAAAGTTGCGATGGAGACAATGATCTCAAGAACAGAGAATCCCAGAAGCACTTTACTGTTTCCAATCGTATGTTTCTAAAGAGAAATATGTTTCTGTTGACTTGTTGTTAAACACTTTCTTTCCAGAAATAATGAACGAAATTGGATTATTGTGCTTTCAAATCGGAATAGATGTTGAAGGAATGGTTTATGGTTTATATAAGAAAACTGCTGCAAATACATTTAGCAGATGCACTTATCCAGAGCAACAGTTGAGGGCCTTGCTTAAGGGCCCAGCAATGAAAGCTTGGTGGTGCTAGAATTTGAATTCACAACCTTCTGATCAGACGTCCAACATTTTAATCACTGATCCATACCCTCTCAGCTACCACCTCCCACTCTTCCAAACGGTACCTGGAACTGGACCCCAAGAATGTCACTGAACAGCTGCTATTGTGGAGTTGCCTCTTGTACACAGTGATTTATTGTGGCCTTCTGACTATTAAAGATTCTATCAACCTTGGTCACAAAACAAGGACTGCTGGGTGGTCACATAGCCAGATTAATGGCTTGAATCCATCCCAAGAAGGTACATAAGTCACAATCCTACTCAAAACGTAGAGAATAAATTCAAGACAGGACAATTAACAAGCAAACAGCACTTGCTGGTGAAAACTTTCCAGCTGTAAACTGTCCAAGAGAGAAGTTGGCATTACTATCTTCCACTGGCAGACCTCCATCTTTCTTTTTGCCAACGTCCAGTTCCCCGTGCTTTAGCCACAATGGACCCCAGACTTGTCTTTGTTCTATAGCATGTCCAAACTGAGCACCTCAGATGCAGGTGAATCAGGGTTCTGCAGTCCTTTCAAAACTAAAGCTTACATTAATATTCAAGGGGGTCTACATCAGACTTTGAGTTTTTGGGGTGATTCTACCAGTTGCTCCAAATGCCCATTTTCCTCTTATAAAATTCCCCTTTGAAATAACTGTACAAATCTGTATGGTCTTGGCTGGCCATCAGACCAGTCTAAAGGATCTTGTTTCCCAGTTGTTCTGGTGAAATGAGCTCAATGAGGAGTCTGGCTGGTGATCAGTTTCAACTACATTTCTGAATTTGAAATTGTGAAAGAGCCCTCACTAATACCAACCTACATTATATCTCCAAAAGCTTTTATTCCATGCAAATTACGCAAACTGTATTGGGTATTAGAACTTTGAAGAGTTACTACATAAAAAAAAACAGCTAACTCCACATTTCTGAGACGCCTGAACGGCAGGGTGGAGATTCAGGACCACTTGGGTCATGCACAGGTGCTTTCATAAATAAATAAGGGCCTACAATCAAACAAAGGTGAGAAGGTCCTTGTGGCTATCAGGATATCACTAAAATGTAGTTTAATCCTAATTGTTTGTACCACACCATCCGGCTAGAAAAGCTTAGAGCTTTTCTTTCCTCGGTGCTGAAACATCAGATTGATGCCCTGAAGTGCCGATTGTGTTGAAAAAGCGAGCACTTGGTGATTTTTGGTGAAAGATAAGAACCCTCATGTGTATGACAACAGTAGGATACAAACCCAAAAGAATCTGCAGAAAATCAGTGCCAGTTCCCTCTGATAAAATATATGTGAACAGTGGTATTCTGGAGACTTCTGCAGATCGTCGGAATACACGCTGACCCCTGCACTTGCAATCGCAAGACTGACCACATTCATAGCCAGTGCTGCTTTCACCTAACGAGAGAGGAAACGTTAATTGTGATGTTTTACAAGGACATAGAGATTAAAACAATGGGCCTCAGAAGAAATGATTGTAATGTTGTTAACGTCTGTGTCTTCTGGATGACAGTGGTGGTGAAGTGATGGGTGTCTTGCAGTGCATGTGATGGATTTGTTCCATCATTGGAAGATCAGAACACTTACACACCCTACACCTGGCTTTTTAGTTTTTTAATTTAGTTTTAGTTAATGTATCCTGGTTCTGGGTGAGTTGGGAAGTATGGAAAGAAAGTATTTTCTTTACGTTTGTTAGTAAAGGTAATGAACATGTTCAGTATATAATTAGAGCGAGCAATGTCGGGTGGTTTTTGAACGTTCGTTGGCTTCAGTTTTTTTGTGTGTTCCACACCGTTGGCTGTAGTGGGACAGCTTCAGCTGTTTTTTGGCCGATTCTGCATGTAAACTCAGAGGCAGAGCTCATCAGCAAGACAGAGAATTTTGTTTGGCTATTCAGCTTAGCGAATGAACGAAAGCAAACAGCGACAGAGTAAAGAGGGAACGCACAGACACTTGTTGTCATTCTTGTCACCTCATGTGTCCAAAAGAATATTTCAATAATGCCTTGGATTTATGGAATCAAGAAGTCAAAGACCAGCTAATCACCAGGATCCAGGAGAGGCCACTAATGTCAGTCACTGTCTGACATTACAAAGAGATTTTACACAAAGCGTATAGTAAAAGCTGAACTCTGGCTTGAGATTGAAGACAAACTTGTTATATCAGATTATATAAGATTGAAAATTATTATGTTTGGAAAAAGCTACACGAATCCGTTAGTAAAGATCGCGGCAGGTGTAAATGCTGCTTGCTTTATATATTCACAGATCTAGCTCTTCCAGTTTTCCTGTTTGGATGCTGAATACAGACTACTGCCACCTGCTGGTATTGGAGAGTTTTGTTCTCTCACACAAGTGCAGAACCTACACATTAGTTGACTGTTGGCTGGAGTCTCACCGTTGTGTTCTAGCACAACAGTTTTATTTCCCTGATGTGAGGCAACACCACAGTCGGCTTTCTTCGGAGCTATTTCTTGGGCATCGGTTTGGTTTCCTTCAGAGATTCATTGAAGCAAAAAATTTCGCTGCTGATCACATACAAATTACGGTGCATTTTCTTTATGCAGTTCCAAATGAGTTTTTCATGAACTTGTGTGTAAATGTGAAAAGGGTTAGGAGTAAATTCATTTATCTCCACCTGAAGACATTTATCTCCAGTCTTTTAAAAAAAATGATTTATGAATAAGTTCAGTGTGCATGATCATGTTTACCCACCAAAGAAGGATGACTGGTGTCCAGGGAAGCAACAGACAGAGCACCAGAGATGATAAACTAATCAAAGGAAAATCAGATTGTTTATTACATAATCACTGGAAGCAGTCATGTGAAATGTGTTGATATTAACACAGTATTAATAAACATACACTAAAAGATCCCCAGTACATGATATTGCTGTTGACACTGTTGATGATGATTTCAGAGTCAGAAACAGATTTTAGAACAAACCCAAAGAGGAATACCACAGCTCCAATTATGATCTGGACGGTCTGCGAAGAAAAGAAATAAAACAACAACCAGAAAACCGAGAATATTATTGCGTTGAGATTATTAAAAATATGAGCAGATATCAGTTTAACCTTCAGATCGTCATTACACTACAATTTCATGGCTTACATTTAAGACCTCGTGGCTTTATAAACATGATGCACAATATAAACAAATGACATGCAAAATAATCATTTGTGCTGCATCATGTGCTATTTTGAATATCAACTGCGATTAAATTAAATTAATGATTATTTTAAGGAATTATAACTATAATTATTCGTTCATGCATCAAAACATTCACAGTGTACTCGACTCCTGGTAAATGTACCCCCAGTGCTTTTGAGCTTTCGTTCATAACTGTCCAATTCGCCATTCTTCTGAGAAGTCAACTCGATCCTGCAAACATAAAAATTATAATAAATTCAGGTATCAGAAATCAGTATTTTGTTCCAAATCTGGCCACTTAATAGTTATATTTTATATAGAATATATTGTTTTATGACTATCATTTATCATTTATGACTAGCAAAACTCTAAATTTCGCTAAGCTAGAACTTTGAAAATGAAACTGCATTCATTGCTCAGATCACAGACTTTTTAAAATACATGAGAGGAACCAAGAGAGGAACCAAGGCAAGTTTAATTTGAATATGATACGGTAGAGTACAATGCAATATTTTTTTTGTGGCCCTTCATAGGAAAAGGTTTGTTCACCTCTGATCGATACAATGGTGATTCTATTTTTATTTAAATACACTCGTGCTGATTTGTAAAACTAAACCAGCAAATCAGAAGACACTGCACTGTTAGCGAATGTCTTGTGGTTTTTCAGCGTGGGAATTGTTTTTGTAAGAGCGCGTCTGAAATCCTTGACGATACTCGACTCTTTTCACACCTCGCCACCACAAAACTTTCCGAAAATCGTCCTCATCACAGCAGTGTGGAGGTACGAACAAAAGACTGTTAACAGCAAATACCAGCCGAACCCACTTCCATCAATACAACTAAATCATCAGCTTTATTTCAAAATACAAAAGAACGGATTTTTACACGTCAGTATCTGTTGATTAGCTAAAATCTGCCCACAAACCCATTTTTTTAGATGCTATTCGACCTGCGCATTGATTTCACCATTTAATCTTTTTCAACATTTTACGTGCTTTGTTTAGTTTTTCATAAATAATCATATTATAAGCAAAACATCTTGTTTACATGAAATATAAATCTCAAATTGTGTTTATATAAATATGCATTAAACAATTGCAACCTTCATTTTTGACATTTAAATAGTTAAATTATTAAACATAATGTTACATTAACACATGTTAAATAGTTAAAAAAAAAACAGGCCCATTCTGACACTTAGGTGTTGGATGCAGTGGTTAAAAATCAACATAGTAATATTTTAGAAAGTGGAGGAAAAAAAAAAAAGGTTTTTACCTGCTAATCAAAGCTTTGTGAGGCTCTGCTGCAGCTTCACTGCTCTTCACTAACAGGAAGTGGGTGATGGGTTTGTTGGCACTGCTCTTTGTGACAGACTTAAACGTGGTGATCGGATCCCAGAGCTGAGTAAAACATCTGAACCCTCCAAATTGGTTATTTCAAATTAGTAACTGAGACTCGCTTTAGCTCCTGTAACGTCCAGCTTGTGTCTTATCCAGCCATCAAAGTGAAAGTGTCATTATTCATGTATACCTTTTATTTGTAGCTACACAAAGTCTGAGCTGCTGCTCTAAAAAAATCATCTACACCCGACCTTCTGATTAAACAGCTTTTTTCATTTGCTTTTATTTGCTTTATTTTATATTTTTGATCCTAATGAGCCATGAGAAATAATTTTACCCAGGAAAAGTAGCAACAAAAGCAACAACAGGCCGAAACTTATCGATTCACGTCATCAGGATCATCCAATGATGAATAAATTTAAATAATTCATCACGTGACTGAAGATTATTACAATATAAACTGCCCCTGGGTTTTTTCTGCATATTTTCTGTGCATTGCAGTTTTCCTGGGAATTTGGAATGAAGGCAAATTGTGTGTCTTTGTGCAAATTACACAAGAAAAAAAACACAAAAGTATAAAGTTTTTTTTATGAAAAAAACCCTGATTTGATTGTCAGTGATTCTGATCGAGTTTAGGAAAGCGGAGATCTTCCTGCCCTGATGACCTGCTACTGCATTATGTAAGTAGCATTGCAGAATTTTGTTGGCAATTTTGCGTCATCTTCTACTTTTCAGCCTTTCGAAACGATCCCTTATTTCATGCTTTCAGCTGCCTGTAAACTTGACCTTTTATGTAGTTTTGTGGGTGTGTCAGTATGCAAATGAGCTGTGCTGTTTGTATGTGTGTGTGTGTGTATGTTTGGTCATTGACAGGTGATTCATTAACATGCAAATACAAATGATTTGAGTGTTTTTAAGAGTGAACTTAAACATACCTTGTAAATAAAATAGGAAAAAGAGAACAAACACATGATGCAAATGAAACGTAAAGTTTATAACTTCATACAAGTCTGTGTGCATGAGTATCAGGATCATACCAAAGGACTGCATTACCCAAAAGCCCCTTCACTTCCTTGTTTGTCACATGATACTTATTACTCACACCTGTTCTTCGTCACCTTGATAAGCACCTGTGTATTTAAGCTTCACCTTCACAGCACTCAGTATCTCACGGTACAAAAAATACAGTAGAATCTAAAATAATACTGATTCTATATTGCACACACACACACACACACACACACACACACACACACACACACACACAGATACTTTGAAGCATCAGCTTGGAAATGAACATGGAAAATATCAGTAAACGTTTTTCTTCATATAAAAGCTTCAGCCTAAGAAATTCTCTGCAGATGAAATAAGGAGAATTTAGTTTTCCTCAGATGGATTCTTGATCAGATGATCGTTTGCTGAAGTTTACTGTAGTAGGAGAAAAAAAAAACATCAGTCCAGAATCATGAACTACTGCGCACAAACTTCACAATCCATAATGAACAATAGTTTAAAAAAGAAATAAATAAAATAAGTAAACGGAAGGAGGGATGAAAAGAAGGGAAGGAAATGATTAAACACTGACCAGGATTTCAATGGAACTTCTGGCTTTCCAGGTCAGTACAAACATCGCAATCGAGACAAGTATCTCGAGAAGAGAGAAAACAAGAAGGACACCGATTGTTCCCAGTACTTGTTTCTGAAAAATAAAAGAAATATTTTAAATACAATTCACATTGTTTTGCAGATAGAAACAAGAAATACTGGATTTAATTGGATTATTGAGCTCTCAGATTCTAATAGTGATCGGAAAGATCCTATAGAATGTTTTATATATAAATAAAAAACTCCACCCTGAAATGCAGAGCACAATAAATGTGTCAGGTGTGAAGAGACTGGGGTATGAGATTATTGGATGGTGAATTATTCGTAATATTCCTTCATGAAGTAAGTGGTCTCCGAGACCATGTCCACACTAATATATTTTCATTTGAAAACGCATATTTTTCTCCCCATTTTGTCCTTCAATCGACACCGAGACATTTTCAGTCAACAAAAAAGCTGCTTTTTAAAAACACTGTCCAAATTGGAGCAGTTTAAAAACAATGATGCAACTTTAGTCATCGTTGTCAAACGGTGCAAAAGCCAGAAAGTAAATAAACGGCGGGTGGAAATGACGTGGGTCGAAGCAGCTTACGCTTTGCTCATGCGCGGTACAGGGACGTACGCGTTTTCAGACGTTTCAGTGAGAATGAACAACTTTTGTGTTGCGATAGAAAACGAACGTGTGTTTCCGGAGGGTTTATAAACGGAAACGCCGTTTTGAATTGATCAGGATTAGTGTAGAACGTAGCCTGTGTTCATCATAGCTCTCTGGATTCAGTATTTGCTCCTCAGAACAAACCTTTTATTCTCATTCAACCTAAAATATTCATTTGTCTCTTTGATATTAATGAGAAACGCTCGGATCTGCTGGTCCGTCATGTATGAGGGTATTAATTCATTATTTATTATTCAGGATGAATTTTTCATTAAAGGTAGATGAACTTGAAAGACAAATCAATAAATAATCACTTTTGTTGTAGTTTGTTGTAATTTCCTGCTTCCTCTACTTTCCGCTAACATTAAACACTATATCTATTTAATGTAGGTCTAGTAATTTAATATTCTGGAGTGAGGATTGTTCTGATTCAGTATGAGATACACACCAGTTGTAACTGACAGTAATACATTGACAGCTGATAAAAGCACGGTTTGCACAGTATGGTTCGGAAAGACGTCGGTCCCAGATCGATAGAGAACAAGATGACAGCCAAAACTGCAGACACCACACTGAACCCGTTCATTACCAGCGTGGCGTTCATCTAACCGAGAGAAGAAACACAAAACTGATATGTCAGATATGTCAGCAACTAAATGAGCCTCATTCATCAGTATTTAAATGGTTTCGTGTGTAAAGTAGGATGTAAAGTCTTGTAACAAGTCAATACACTGCAGTCTCATGAACATTATTCCTGCTATCTTCCTGCCCCTCCTACTCCACCCTGCAGGCCCACCCACTGCTGAAGTTCTGCCAACCAAGAATTTCCATAAAAGATGAATCTTTTTTTGCAGAGGTTTGAAAATGGTGAACATGAGCAGTAAAGCAGCTCAGCCACTGCAGTGCATCAGCCAATGTGACCAATTAGGTAGAAGGCGTTAATACTTTTGTCTTTAATAAACCCCTGCTCTTATTTGTGTTCATTTATGGATTTCTTTTGTCCATGGAATCGAAGAGACTAGCGAGTTTCTAGCGGGAAAAAAAAGTTTCAAAAAGACAATCATACAACTGGAAACATATCAGATGGAGGTCATTCAAAAGTAAGTTTCACATCGTAAATTGGCGCAAATAGATCTTCCTTATTTCTTCTTTTTGTTTTGTTTTTTTCCAAACATCAAATCTGTATAAAAAGCATAACAGTGTACATGCTCATGTTTACGCACCACACATTGTTTCCTCCAGTCCACAGAGCTGAGCGACAGAGCACCAGTGCAGATAAACTGATCAGAGGGAAATAAACAAACTTCACAGTGAAAACATTGTTTTTAGGTAATAAATAAAAGCATCCGAATGAAATACGGTAAAATCAACACAACTGAACATACGCAGATCGACCCCCAGTAGGTGATGTAGCTGTGAACAGTCACACCATTAACAATGTTTTTTAAAACGTCACCAAAGAAGAATATAACAACGCCGATCATCATCTGGACAGTCTGTGGAGACAAAAAGAGAAGCAGATAAACACGAAAAAATGGGCAAAAATAAAAGCTTTTCAGTTTTTTAGGTGTGTGCACGTTTAGGGATGATCATATGTATGCTATGAAATAAACCCTTTTTTTGGATTCTTCTGCTGCAGAAAAAAGATGTAGATGATTTGCAGAATCTGAACAACACGTGGAGGAAATCACCTTCATCAGCTGCATAACCCAATTCTTAATACAATCATTGTTCACTTCTGAAATATTTGGGCTCATTTGCCATTTGATTCTGAAGATGATCTTTTATCTTTATCTTGCCATGTTCTCGCTCTGCCACTTTCACAACACCATGTGTACATGACATGCAGAAATGTTATGGTGGAAAATGCAATTCTCAAATTTTACAAAATGCAAAAAACACAACACTAACCCTACATATTAAATAAATCAATAAATAAATAAATAAATAAATAAATAAATACCCCCAGTGCTTTTGGGCTTTCTTTAACAACAGCTGTGTCCATACTCGGGGTAAGTCTCCTTTATCCTGTAAAGGTAAAAATAAAATAAAAAAAGCACATTCAGATTAATCAGAATTTTATTCCAAATTTAATCTTTGAATAGTTTTCATTTTGAATGATGTGCGAAAAGGTTTTGAATTATATTTAATGACATCACAAGAAACTATCCAATGATCAGTTTCGCTTTCACTTCCTGGTATTTGGTCTTCAGGTTGGTTTATCCTTAATTTAAATAAAAAATGCAGACTTTAATCTCAATTAAAAACTCAACATTAACACTTTAATTCCAGCAGTTTATTGGTGAAATAAAAGCTAAACCACTAAATCTGCTTTATTTATTTCGTTTCTCATCATAGCAACCAGGAGCCGAATTCAGCAAGCAGCGGTTTAGGGACTGAACACTTTCTGGCTCCAATACCAGAGGAAGACTATCAGTGCTTGTTATTTAATAACTGTACAAGATTAAATAAAACAAACCACCACTGGTGAGATGTTTCCTCACTTCCTGAGTTCAGCACAGTTTGGTTTTAAGCACATCCTGCTTTGAAGTCAAACCATAACCATAGTGTGACTTAAAGCACACCTGATCATTTAACATTGTGTAATTACAATATAAAATCACACACCGCTGTTAGAGAATCAACAAATACATATACGACCAAAAAGTGTTGTATTTATTTGTAGCATGATGAACTCTTCTCTATTCACGATCTGGTTTCACTTCCTCTCACCACTCAGCCATCATCTGACTGTAAAGTCTGTGGCTTCAAACAGAAAAAAAAATGAACTGAAAGAAAAAGTTGCCTTTGATTCTTTGAGTGAGTCAGAAAATAAAATAAAAAAACATAATAGAAAAAAAAAAAGTAAAAGTTCATGTCATTGAAAACAATCATAAGATCTGCTCTGTAACCCCACAGCACACTTTCAACGATTCAGCTCGAGAAAATGCTCAGGGTTTACTCCTGAACTTCACTTTGAAAATGTGTTATGGTTTAATTTTTCCATTTATTTCATTTCTATATACAGTTTCAGTGTCTTCAGTGTTCAGTGTCCCTCAGTGTTCAGTGTCCCTCAGTTTGAGTGTGTGTTCAGTGTTTCTTC
>JAAIIK010023537.1:0-12845 GCA_014706435.1 Silurus glanis
TCTATCTATCTATCTATCTATCTATCTATCTATCTATCTATCTATCTATCTATCTATCTATCTATCTATCAGGATTGCCCCTATTAAGATGCAGTGATACGATTTCGATTCGATTCATCACAATGCGATTCAATGGAACAAATACGATGCTCTACAATTCAATACGTTACAGAAAGTTCACGTTTATTTCTTTGGTCCAGACAGACAGCAAATCATCAGTTACACTTTTCACACACACGCCTTGGACACGCCTCGGTCTCTGTAGTGCTGTGATGCGTCATATTCACGTCGCAGCAGCGGTGCTGAGAGAACGCGCTCGAGAAACCGTTTGGCGACGGGAAATCGATCTACATATCAGTCACTTCCTAAATAATAAAAGTAAAGCATATCTACTACTAACAATTATTTAGAAATAAATAGAGGTTTCTTTAAGGATTTTAATACAAATGCAAACTTGTATAGAATTCACACTTTTTAAAATCGATGCATCACATCGTTAAGTTTTAAACCAAAGCACTGATGCGAATTGCAGATCATGAAAACGGTGCCTTTTGCCCCGCCCACTTTTTTCTAATATACAGCTGAGAGTCTGTGAGATGATAGAGAGCAGAAGAAAGAGAGAAAGAGAGAGAGAGAGAGAGAGAGCGAGAGAGAGAGAGAGAGAGCGAGAGAGAGAGAGAGAGAGAGAGAGAGAGAGAGAGAGAGAGAGAGAGAGAGAGAGATTTGAAAGATTGTGAAACAGATAAAAAGAAAGCCAGGGAGACAAATAGAAAAAAAGACAGGGCGACAAAGAGACACAGATCAGAAGACAGACTGATTTAGAAAAAGAGATTGAGAGACAGTGTGAAACAGATAAAGAAAGAGGCAGAACGAAGACAAATAGTCTGAGAGAGAGAGAGAGAGAGAGAGAGAGAGAGAGAGAGAGAGAGAGAGAGAATAATAGCTTACACATGTCTATTGGGAAGACACATAAGTCTGGACAGGTGCTATACATTATACATTACATTTACAACTGTCTGTCTCTCTCTCTCTCTCTCTCTCTCTCTCTCTCTCTCTCTCTCTCTCTCTCTCTCTCTCTCTCTCTCGCTCTCTCTTTCACTCTTTCTCTCTCCAGGCAGCTTTCCGGACGGACCTCACCGCTCTGTTGGATCAGGTCGGAACCGGGAAAGAGTCTTTGAGCTTCATGAAGCGACGGATCCGCAGGTTGGCTGCTCAGTGGGCTACAGCTGCCCAGAGACTCGACCTGAAGCTCCACAGACGATGGAGAGAGCAGAAGAAGGTGAGATCAAAGGAAGATTCATACCATCAACAAACATCACTAAACTTTAATCAGTATCGAAAAATTACCCTGACTCTCCAAAAGTATTGGGACACCCGACTTCCCAGCCGTATGCGGTTCTTCTCCGAACTGTTAAAACAAAGTTATCTCTATTTTCTTTTTTATACCCCTGGCATTGTTGGGTATGTTTTCAAGTTTATAATAATAATAATAATAATAATAATAATAATAATAATAATAATAAAAACAGGGCCACTGTGATTGAAGTGCAAGGCGGAGAATAAACAAATTTACGGTCCACCAAGTAATATGTTTTTGAAGGAACTCAGATTGTAACTATGTTCCGCATGTTAAAAAGACTGCATTTGGTACGCGTGTGAACCAACCGAAATGCCCGTACGTGTACCGTTAAACCCCTGACGTCTTTAGATGCTGGACTATTGGAAATAATTTAATACATATTCATGGACAAAATGATAGAACACAAGTGAGTGATTCTGATAGAGTGTAGACCAGTCGAGAAGGACTCGCTGACCCTGACGGCTCCACACTGCACTATCACAGCATATTGTTTGTGAAGAACAATCAATATCTATTTTCTACATGTTCTCAGACTTCAGTAAATTTTCAATCTTCTCAATGTTCTTGTATCCCAGAGGTGGGTGTGTACACAAGTCCTAAGAGGCCATGCATTATAATATCTTTTTTCCCGACATAACAAACACTGTTTCCTTGTGTTCAGTACTTAACTTTTTTTGTGTATTCGGCATAAGAGCATGTTCTAGAGGCAGCATCATGGATAATAACCGTAACTATTTGTGGCAGCGGGCATGTGGACGCGCACCAATGCTAAATAGACCACAAATTAAAATAAAGTTGTGATTATTGCAGGGGGCAATATTTTTGTGCCCTGTCCATATTTAACCTGCGATGTGTTTGCTTTAAACACTCTTCCTCAGTTTTTATCACCCTGGAGGATTATGGGACGATCCCCAAGAGCGTTTTGAACACTTCGCGGGTTCACCTGCCTCTGTATCTCGTCCTAAATAAGCAAACAATTTCTAAAAATAGCTCTTTCTCGTTTTCTCTCTTTCCTGTTTTATTCCTCCGTCTCTTCCCCCTCTCCTCCCGCCTTCCCTCGAACGCATAAAATGGATTTTTTATCTCCGAACTTTGTGTGCTATCTCCACGCCAGCTGTTGCAAGAGCTTTTCTTTTTCGCCTGTCCGGAGTTCTTTATCATCCGCAATTAAGGCGAGGCAGCGAGTCAGAAGCGATTTGCCGTCTGCTGCGGGTAACAGATCGCTCTGCGACGGGAACACGGGGTGTAATTGCGAAATGAGATTCCTGAGCCAGATAGAGAGATGTGTGAGTGTGTGTGTTTGGATTTATTTTTTTTTGCTAAAAATCCCGTTGTAGATTAGCTTTAGAAGCCTAGCATCTACCTGAGCAGATTTACTGATCGCTCCTGGGTGATTAATCATGTCTAGTGTGTACAGAAGTCATTCGAGGCTTAATGCACTCCGTTTCCCAGCATCCCTCGTTTCCTAGCATTGGGACAGAATTTTTTAATTAATTAAATTTTTTTTCAAACGAGCTTGATTAGCATTTGCTGCACTCTGTAGCAAAGTGCATTTGCTGCAGTGAGTGCTGTTTGTACAGGGAGGTAAAGAGGAGGTGTTTTCTGTAAACAGAGCAATCCATCCCCATTACAACACACACCCACACACACACACAAACACTCTGCCTGCATCCCAGCAGTCCCTGGATGTCGCCAATTCCAGCTGGTCTGAGACTTACTCGACGCGCATCGTTAGCCGCCGTGGCAGGCTGCACAAACACACCACTATAACCAACCTGACACTCTGGAACCACAACAGAGGCTTTCACATGCTGCCAGACTGTTTCCACAATATCCTCCATCATGGTGCTATAACACAAACACACACACTCACACGCTCTCACACATCAGGGATTTTGGCTACGCCTACACTAATCCAGATACATTTACATACGGAATTTTAGTCTAAAAACACTCTGCATCCACACTTTCATTTTAAATCATTTCCCAAACGTCGGTCATCCAAACTGAAATGTCTGAGAGAAAAATATGCGTTTTCAAACGAAAACTCCTTTTCACAAGATGGGTTGAGATTCTGAACCAGCCTGGGCCGTAGAACAAAACAATCAAGACATCATGTGTATCATTTATAGGATTTGGGAGCTCAGTAGTTAAGGCTCTGATCGGAAGCTCGGGGTTCAAGCTCTGGTATCTCCAAGCTACCACTCTTGGCGCCCTTGAGCACGGCCCGTAACCCCTTTGAGCTCCAGGGCCACTTTATCATCTCTGACTCCAGCTTCCTAACTTCACTGGTATTTGCAAAAAAGAATTTGAAAGAATTGTTATTTAAAGAATTGTATGCCCCTGAGGTTTCAGTGACCAGTGTTTCTGTCCATTCTTTTTTTCGGATCTGCCTGGTTCATCCCGAAGTTCTTCCTCTGGATGAAGTATTTCTTAATTAAAACCACTCTGTGCAGCTGGGGATGGTTCCATACCTACAGCCTAAAGATCCATGAAGCTGCTGAGCAACTCGCGAACATTTAGGATTGTTTCAGACTGTAATTAATATCCACAGTCTTCTATAATGGCTCAGGACCACAGGATGCATGAAAAGTTCTGCATTACGCACCTTTTCTGCATTACACACCTGTTACTGCACACCTCAACATTAGGACTGCAATGAATGGGCTTTCTGTGTCACCCAGATGAGAATGGGTTCCCTTTTGAATCTGGTTCCTCTCAAGGTTTCTTCCTCATAACATCTCAGGGAGTTTTTCCTCGCCACAGTCACCACTGGCTCACGCATCAGGGATGAACTTATAAGCAACAAACTTATATGCAATAAACCTGCACATTCTTTTATAAAACTTTATTACCGCTTTATCTGTGTAAAGCTACTTTGAGACAATGTCTATTGTAAAAAGCGCTACACAAATAAAATTGAATTGAAAATCCTGGATTCTGATTGACCTGAACTTCAGTTGTGAGTTGAACACAGGTAGATGGTGGTCAGTTTAACCCCTGTAACCATCCCGAGCTCCATGGAGTGGAGTTCGTGCACTTGGTGGAAACTGTGATGAATTCAGTCGGGGCACAAGATGAATTTGACCAATTGCTGAAGAAAAAATGGTAGACCACGACGAGTTCAGTATCTATAACGTCCTCGCTTCCATTAGCTGTCCTTCAGCTACAATCTGTTGCGGACCATGCGAGGTCAAACGTTCATGACTGAAGCCCATAACAGCGACACGAAGCAGAACACAGAGTTTTAAAAAGCATTAGAACCCGTTCCAAATGGGATTTCGAACGAGGTGAGTGATATCACACGCACTCCTGCGATCCCCAGGTTTCACAACCGTGCAGTGCGCTCAAGTCAAGGTCGTCTCTTGACCTTGTGAGTGAAAATCCGTTCATGTTTTGAGGAGGCACTCAGTTGTAGCGTTTCGGTCCATCTGTGGACACCAGCTGGGGGTTAAAGAGGTCGTTTCAGCATCGACGTGTCTCGTGCTTTTTTGTGAGTGACGCATGAGCATTGTTTAACCTGGCTGACCAGCGTGACGTCCTCTGGACCCGAGCTAGTGAGCATTCCACTTTTTTTTCCCCTCAGTGATTACAGTGTCATGAAGTAATATCTTCTGCATTGAAACATCACTGTCTTTAAACACGTTGGAGACAGAAACATTGAAGGTCATGACGGCGTATTGCATTTCAGGCCGTGTCTGGGTTCTGGCAGTGATCTTGATAACTTGTCTACCGCACGCAGCGTCCATACATCAATCCCCAGATCATCTCTCATCTCTGATCTTTTACTCAGTTTCCACTCGCTCATGTTTGTCTTTATCGAGCTCCTGAACACGCCAGGTCTGATTCGTTGACACTGGGGTGGTGAAGGGACGGGGACTGGGCGTGGCACATCTCAAACACTATTAGCTGTTGTATAAATTTAGGCTTCGATGTTGTTTCCGAAGGACGACGCTCACTCATAAAGAGAAAGGAAATCAAACAGAACAATGTTTCTTGCGTTACACGTAACTATAATCGGATAAAAGCTACAATAATAACACAGGAATAACTGAGGTGTTTTTTGATTTGGTTATTAAAATCCTGACACTAGAGACTCCTTCCATACGGTATAAACCAGGGGTTTGCAATGTTTTTCAAGTCAATAGAGTTGATAGAGACATGGGGCAGGGACCCGATCATATGACCCTAGTTTTATTATATTTAGACAATTAGAACGATGTTGCTGTTGTACATGCATCATTGTCTGCATATTTTCATATATTTTCTAATCTTTGAAAAAACATTTATGCATCAAAACAAACATATTTTGCAATTCAAATCACAATTTATATGTTTTTTCACAATTGCCTTTTATTTGAACAGTTATGCAGTTTCATACGTTTTCCTTTTGCTATCAGGTGGATTATTAAACATCTTTAATAGAACTTCAATGTAACAATTATCAGATTTTCAAATTGAAATATTTTCTTTTTGATGTTTTTGCCCATGTTTATATATTTTTTTAACAAAATATTAATTTGTGATTCACCATTAATTAGCAGACCCCCTAGTGGTCACGGACCCCTGGTATAAACCAATAAACCCCTCACCTCCTGAGGTTTAAGAGTCGAGCAGTGTTGTGCGGTGAAAAGTAAATATGATGAAAAGGTCTAAACAAATCCTGAGCGTTCGTTCTTAAAAAAAAACCTTAAAGTTTGTTCTTGCAGGATGCAGTGGAACGCTCCGTGCTCCCTCGTTGCCTCTGAAAGAAAATGTGTTTTGATGTTGTGTGTGGAGAAGGTCAGCAAGTCTTTGCTTTCCTGCTTTAGAAACCCGTGCGTGGGAGAATCCAACCGGAGCTCTAAGATCCCCTCAACCAACCCCCGAACCCCCCCATTTCCCCCCTGAGGCTGCACAGGCTGGTGCAGTGGTGGTGAGGCATCTGATCGAGGGGAAGTCAGGGAAGGAAAACAGCAGAGTGTTGCTGTGTAATGATCAGAGCTGCTTTTTATAGCGTTCAGGAGCGATTGGCTGGAATTGATTTCATTTACACACACACACACACACACACACACACACACACACACACAAAAGGAAAGTAAGCTGTCTAATAGACACATTATTCTGTAGACCACTCTGACCTTCTAACAAAGATCTAAAGCTTTTCTTTTTTATCAAGTGCTGTTTTGTTCAGCTTGTACCTACATGACTCACAGGCGCCTAAAGTATTTTATTCTTTATGTTTGCCAACAATTAGGGTTTTTTTTGTGCTATTTGTGTTAAAGATGCCATTAATCCAGTACCCAGGATAGACATCAGAACCAACATCATCATAAAACAACAGCTCAGAAGAATAAAAGAACATGTTCAGTCGGATTCTCTGCAGATTGAAATGTAATTCCTGAACTGCTCCTATGGAAATGAACCTCAATGAACATTATGGCCAAAAAGTATTTGGACACCTGGCTGATTTTCTTCTATGTGGTTCTTCTCCGAAACTGTACCACAAACTTGGAGACACACAATTGCATCGGACGTCTCAGGATGCAAGAGCATGAAATTTCTTCTTCCCTACGCTCTAACTAGGAGACCCAAACCTGTACCAGCATGACAATGCTCCCTATTGCACAAAGCCAGCTCCATGAAGATCTGCTCTACATGGGTTTAATTTGGTGAAACATCTCCTGCTATAGAGCTCCAGCCCTATTGAACACGAATAAATTGTTTATGCTGACTGCACCCCAGGAGCCTCCTCACCTCACCTACATCAGTACCTTACTTTTTCTAACACTCTTGTGGCTGAATGTCCACAAATCTTCAGTGGAACATCTTCCCAGAAGATTGGAGTTTTTTATAAGAGGAAATGGAGAGTAAATGTGGAATGGGACATTCAAAAAGTAGCACTTAGCAATCGTATGCTCAGGTGTCCAGAAACGTTTGAAACACTTTTTTTGTAAAGCTACGCGTTACACGGTGACTTGTCACATGACGTATGCGCACCTCGTTGCTATGGTAAAGTCAGAAGTGAACATTGCTCCTCATAGGTTCTCCGAACAGAAAACCTAAAACAGACAGTAACATTTCTAATTAAAATGACCAAAAAAATCGAGACACTTTAACAAAGCTGGTGTTTCAATCAGTAGCACTTTAGCACAATGCTAGCACAATGCTAAATTGGTGGCTATTTGCATCAATTGAAATGGAAATGATTGCCCAATCTCGTGTTCATTTAATTGGCTAGAATGAAAATCTGCACTCGGTGTGTCTCTTTGTGCATAAGTTTGTGTGCCCCAACCCCCCCCGAAATGCGGTGTAACTTCAGTGTTAATTGAAATGGAGTGGAGCGAGTTGGAGTTGTTTACTGGCCTTCGACTGACAGATGGTTGGAATTTGTTGACCATCTGTCACAGGCTGGATGCAGCAACTCAAATCAGTGTTATATTTTATTATGGAGAAAGTCAGATGGTGTCGGTGTGGTTTTAATGAACCAGACCTCATAAACGCAGCAGGGGAAGAACCAGGAGTGAGCACACACAAGATAATACAATATTTCCAGGGGTTTTCTCTTAACATAAGATTTACCTTTATTCGTCCCACAGTGAGGACATTTCCATTTCTTTCATCCCTCATCCCTCGCTCTCTTTACCAGATTTATTTTGATATCTATGGTGACTCAACAATAAGTGATTTAGTGAATCACTGAATTATTCAATCAGTGACTTATTAACTGGCTGATTCAATGAGTCAATAACTCACCATCTCACTGACTCAGTGACTCAGTAACTGACTGACTCATGTAGGCAATAATTTGGCTACTCAGTTATTTAGTGACTCATTGACTCAGTAACTGACTGACTCAGTGAGTCAATATCTCAGAAAATCAGTTATTAAGTAACTCAGTAACTGACTGTTAGATTTTTATCATGCCCAAACGAAACTTAATTCTTGGAGAGGTTTTCCATACGACCTGCGATGCCCGTAGTGCCTTTCTGAATTCAGGGAAGAATCACACCGCACACAGCAAATGTTCTTCTTCGGTTTATTACAGGCAGCAGAACGTATATATACACACGTTGGAGAGAAAGCTGACCTAAAGTTGTTTCCTGTTTAGACGAGAGGATATACTAGCCGGAGATGTGTGAGCCCAGATAAGACTCCCTGTTTACCTTACAGATTAACATCGTAAATATTCTATAGACACTGAACAGACAAAGGAATGTGTGCAAAGTAGTGTGAGAACAGTCTTAACACTAACACTGACTTATTCACTGAGTCAATAACTTAGCATCGCAGTGACTCAGTAACTGAATGACTCACTGAGTCAATTACTCAGCATCGGAGTAACTGAGTAACTGAAGTGACTCAGTGAGTCAATAACTCAGCAACTTTCAGTTACTAAAAATTCAGTGATTCTTTGACACAGTAACTGACTCAACTCAGATATTCAGTGAGTCAAGTGACTTATTGACTCATTAAATGATTGACTCAGTGAGTCCAAAACTCAGCAACTCAGCTATTCAGTGAGCCAGTAACTGATTTAGTAAATCAATTACTTAGCGAGTCAGAGGCTCAGTTCTATTAGAAAGTGTCTTAATTGTTTGAAGAACTTTTTAAACCTGATGGTTTAGGGCTCTATAGTGTTTCCCTGTTTTAAATGGTCTCAGAAATTTCATGCAAGTCCCTAAACTGTTTAATGAATTTATTAAGACCTGTCTGCAATTCTTACTCTGATTAGAAACAGTTCCAAATAGCACCAATTTTTGGAATTCTGTAGCTATGGGTTACATTAGATGATTAGATGAATCGCGGGATCTACAAGAAGGATTATGTGGTTAAGAAACCCAAATGATCTCTCAGTGAAATATAAACATTTGGTAAAAAACTAAACAAAACAAAGACTTAATTCTCAGGCAAGAAGTGAGTAGATATGTTTTATAGTAAACTCCTGCCATCCTGGACCAGGGGACAGGACTCGTAGTGGAAGCCAATGTTACGTTATAGATGATTGATTTCTAACAAGCAGCTACGAGCATGTAAATGATCTTAAAGCATGATGACCACGGCGATGTTCTTTAATATTACATTATTAGATGAGAAACGTTTTCTTTCACGCTCACAAGTAGAAAAGGAACACAACCGATTTTAAGTACAAAAGCCTTAAAACACGAAGAAAACAGCGAAGTAGGCTAAAGCCAGGGAAGAAATTAAAACAAGCCAACAAAGAGCTTAATGAGCTGCCTCCCTGTGGAGCTCAGTGATTTTAATCACTTCACTAAAATAGACTTTCACCTCAGCGTGACAGCAGCGTTCTCTCATTTCCCGCAGCTATTCAGCTAACGCCAGCACAACGCGCACGCTAGCCGTCTTTAGCATAAAGTCTGAGTCATCTACATTGCTTTTGTAAAAATAGGGCAGGGTTTTTTTTTTGCCCTCGTATTATATGTTCTAGTTTACGCCTGTATAACTCTTTACACCACACTGCTACAGAACTCTCTCTTCTGATTGGCCAGGAGGTGGTGGTTCATTTCCTATGTGCTTGTTCTGATACGTTATTGTTTCCATAGCGACAGCTCATTCACGGGACCCTCATGGAGAAGAATCACAATTCTTTAACGAGTTCAAAAGAGAGGAAAATAAGAAATTGCTGAGAAAATGCTGTTATTGCATAAGTGACTCATTTTGTAGTCCTGAAATGTAAATGGTGAAATAAATTTAAAAAATGTTCCTCTTTGATGATGATGATGATGATGATGATGATGATGTTCTGTAGATCCTGGTGCACGTGGGTTTCCTGACGGAGGAATCGGGCGACGTTTTCAGTCCGAAGGTTCTAAAAGGTGGTCCTCTTGGCGAGATGGTGCAGTGGGCTGACATCCTCACAACTCTTTATGTGCTCGGACACAACCTGAAGATCTCTGTCTCAGTCAAGGAGCTCCAGGGGTGAGTCGATTGATGAGATTTACATGAACATGTTTTTAAAAAAATCGGAAAGTTGGCATGGTGAAGATTTCTGTGCAGAGATGCTTGTGGAAGGAGTCTTCAGTGTCAGAGATAAAGCTTAAAGGTACTCATTATGTTTTCAGAGCATGGAATGTCTTTCCAATTCCTATCTGTACTGTTACCTTCAGTAAAGATCAAAAAGAATGGAAGGATCGAACATTTACAGCTGCTATAAGGCAGATAATGTGGCTGTAAATGGATAAAAATGAGCTGAATGTTTTAGGGCAAGGCCTTTTGCCTGAACTCTATCAGAATCACTGACTTGTGTTTTAATGTATTTTTATCCATGGAAATGTAATAAATTATTCTCGATAGTTGATTCTCTTCATTTCATCTCGTTTCTCTCGGGTGCACTGTTTCTAGAGCAGCACAACCGAGTGTCTGTATATGAGTTTCTATCCAATCAGATTTCATTGATTGTCTAAAGAATCTATTAACCAATCAGACTGTCAATTGGCCGTTCAGAGGCCCCCTAGCAGGCGTCAGAACACGTCTGCATATTCACGTCCTTTGATTGGATGGCGAACTAGTCTGAGCTCGCATCTGTAGCAAACTGCACAAACTGAAATATACTCATGTAGATTTAAAAGCTGTTTTTTTTTTTTTTTCATTCCACAACATCTGACAGAGGAGAGAAAATCGCTTTGGTCGCAGATACACCGACAGAGACATTTACAAGAAAAGCTGGACATCGTGAATTTTACATAGTTTATCGTAAAAAAAGTCTGTGGTTTGACTGTTAGCGGTGCTATTCGAAAAGATGGGAATCCTTTAGGACCCAGTTTAGCACGAGCGTGATGTAACATGGGCACCGGCTTCAGTAGCCGAAATGAATCACTGGGGGGTGGGTGGCCACCGGCGCACGATTGCTAGCATAACTCATAGCTAAGAGGCTTTAGCGTTCGCCGGATTTGCTTTATGGGGGCTGATATGGAAGCGTACAGGACATTGATGGCATTAGTTATTCATGGAGCAGTGTAGAGGCTGACAGACTCATTCACCAGAGACCGATAGCAGCCATGTGCAAACCCCCTCAGCCAGGGGTTCAGCACGGCAAGTCCTGCTAATATATCAGCTCCTACCGAGGGAAATGTGTGACACTTCTAGCATTTGAGGCCGAGCAGAAGCCTGGGAGAGCCTTCAGCATAGAGCCTTCAGCAAGAGTTTTTTTTTATAAAGCTATACGGCTGTAAGGATTAGCTAGTTGAATTAGCTGGGTCAGTGCTAGCAATATCTACAACAGGACCTCTGTTAAGACTCAGAAGGTCTCGCTATCCTGAATAAAAAAAATATACATTTACTTATTTATGTGGAAAAGTCCCACACTTCTAATTCCACATTTAGTGTCCATTTGTTGCTTTGATTAGCTCCACTTTTCTGGGAAGATGTTCCACTAGATTTTGTGGAGATTTGTGGCGATTTATTCAGCCACAAGGGTGTTAGTAAAGTCAGCTACTGATGTAAGTGAGATATTGTGAGGAGGCCTGGGGTGCAGTCAGCATGGAAAATTCCTCCCCAAGGTGTTTAATAGGGTTGGAGCGCTATAACAGGATCTTTCACCAAATCCAACCCATGGAAAACAGATCTTCATGGGGCTGGATTTGTGCACAGGGTGATCATCATGCCGGACCAGGTTTGGGTCTCATAGTTCAAGCGAAGGGGAAATGTATTGCTTCTACATCCAAAGACGTTCTGTACAATTGTGTAGATTTTAATGAAGAACACACACGGATGGAAAAGTGAGGTGTCCATATTATTACTAACAATTTAGTTTCTGTTCTCACTTACGTCACAGCAGCAATAAACTTCTTGAAGTTAATGAGACTAGTAAAACTCATCGTTATTAGTTAGCGAGAAAATTGAAGTGAGGCGTAAAATCTTCTGGCTTGAAGACGTCTGGAAACTTCATTTGATTTGATCTATTCCATTTTCTTCTCATTAAAGATATCAAAGGCATGGATTAAAGCACGTAATAGTTTTTGCTTCTTCAAAGAATTATTTAATAAGGGTAATAATCTATCCAAGGAGGCTGGGGATGTGTGTGTGTGTGTGTGTGTGTGTGTGTGTGTGTGTGTGTGTGTGTGTGTGTGTGTAAAATCCATTATTATTTAGATGATTTAAGGCAGCCAGTCATCGCATTACACCCACTCTGACCTCTAATTACACCCACTCTGACCTCTAATTACACCCACCATGACCTCTAATTACACCCACCCTGACCTCTAATTACACTCACCATGACCTCTAATTACATCCACCATGACCTCTAATTACACTCACCAGGACCTCTAATTACACCCACCCTGACCTCTAATTACTCACCATGACCTCTAATTACATCCACCATGACCTCTAATTACACTCACCATGACCTCTAATTACATCCACCATGACCTCTAATTACACCCACAATGACCCCTATTTACACCCAAAATGACCTCTAATTACACTCACCATGACCTCTAATTACATCCACCCTGACCTCTAATTACACTCACCATGA
>JAAIIK010023544.1:0-11504 GCA_014706435.1 Silurus glanis
CAGAATCCAGTCAGTTACGGACACTGATGCTGCTTTTGCTTCTGAATTTTCTGCTGCTGTGGGCCGTTTGGGTTGGGAGCTGCGAGGCTTGTGTCGGAAAAAAGGTTCATTGATTTGACTTGACTTGTTTTCTTCATCTTTTATTTTTGGTTGCATTCTGAGTTTGTTTTTGGATGGTTTATTTTTCCTTGTTTTCCACGACTTATTTAATAACCTAGTTTCCTTTTCTAGTGTAGATTGTGGTAATCGTTATTATAATCCTATAATAATAATATTAACATTTTTTAGTGCTGTTCTCTTTTTATAATAAAATAGTTTTTCTGTAAAGATGCCTCATCTTTGTTCTTTGCCCTCAATTGGTAAAACTTACCTGTGTGTCTCTATGTGGAGTTTTTTCCCCTGGCACTCAACCAAAACAGAACAAGCCAAAATATTAACTTGAAGTTTAGACCCAGAACATATAACTAGGATATGGCAAATCTGCCTCACGCCTGCGCAGTGCGTGGATGAAAAGCTCTCGTTATATAGACTCGGTTACAGGTGGAGCCGATTGTCACCGGTATATAACTAAAACATTGCTCTCTGGCTCCCTCTGGTGGCAGAAGCCAGTCTAGCAGTGTTTTTGGTGGATCCTTCCCTTCAGCACCAGAGCGAATCTGATGGTCCTTTAGAATTTCTACAGAGTTCAATTACAGTGTTTTTATTCTTTTCTCTTTTTGATTTTGTCAGGGTAAAACCTGCCATTTAAACACACCCCATCTGAAATCAAAATTTCAATTCAATTTAATTAAATTATTTGTATAGCGCTTTTAACAATGAACATTGTCTCAAAGCAGCTTTACACAAATGATGTGGTGACCAGTTCAGACAAATATGTGAAAACTAGCAGACATTTAGCATTAGAAACCTAACCCTAACATCTTAACGCTAACCTAATCCTAATCCTACTTTAACTTTGTTCAGGGAGGTGAAATGATGAGACAATAAAATCCTCTTTTCACAGCAAACAGTACATTTTTATTAAAGATCTGCAGGATGATAAACAGAAATATATGCATTTGCTCTGGATATAATATTTGCACAGCAGGATAAAACACACCAAACAATACTGATTACAAAGCATTTTGTTTTTTTGCACAAATGTACAGGAAGATTTAAAGGACAAATGAAGGTCATCAAAGTGTTTTTTTGCTGCTTTTAAACTTTTCTAACGGGAAAAACACTGACTGGACCTCGTTTTGCACAGAAGAGAGAAAAGAAAAATCACACACTGTAACATGACGATCTTAAGAGTGCTGAAGTGAGTGCTTTAAAACAAATCTATTATTTTCAGCTATTTAGATGAAATCAAGGTGAATGTAAATATGGAGACGGAGATGTTTTCCATCTGATCTTTTCCATGTCGTATCTCACTTTATATTCACTCAGTAAAATTTGATCAACACTCACACTTGTTGTTTTTTTTGCTCACCATCACCATGTGACCAGACTGTTCAATTCCACTATAAGAAATAAAAGGTTTACTTCCTGTACAGTGAGAAAACAGCCGTAAATAAACACCGATTAAGTACAATGAAAAGAATAAGACGTATTATAATGGAGCATTTATATATGTTTGTTGTTGCGCTAAAGGAATGAAGCTGTTTTTATGCAATTTTACGATTTGAAAACATAATTTCAGTTTATTCCCACTGGGAATCCTGGAAAAACACTGAAATTCTGATGATACAAAGCAGATAGTTGGTCATTCAGAACATCAATATGGGGCTTCGTGACATTAAAGTTTTCTTACTGATCAGATTAATATTGGTTTTATCGATGAAACAGAAATCGCTCCAAAAATGAGTGGGAATGCGTTTTTTATTTTGAATTACTTTTAGTTTATTTGTATTTTAATCCTGGAAACACAGAAAAATCTTGTTTATACAGTTCACTGAGTCGTTCATTCAGGGTTTTAATATCGAGTGTTTCGAGTTCAAAGTTATCGAGTTTAGCGAGGTAGGCCCTAAATACCAGATTATTGTTTTTAGTTCTATCGGTGCAACAGAAAGCGCTCCAATAGTGACTGGGAACACTGATTCCATGTTCATTTATTTTAACTCCTTTTCCTTTTCCTTTTCTTATCACTATCCATTCCTTCCCTGGAACAACCCCGGTCACAATATATGCTGGTTTATCTTTGTTCAGACTGCAAACGCGTCCTATTTCTCCAAGCATGGGCGTCTCCACTTTTTCGTCCCACTTTGTGTTGCTGTCTTGTGTTTGTGGTGCTATATTGGTTAAAGTGAAGGTGGAATCTGCTTGATCCTGATTTGCAGCGTACTTTCTTGGAAACACGTGACCTCGAGTATAACCAGTGTTATCGTAATCAGAGTTCACTGCCTGGTTTAGTATTTTTGTTATATCTATAGCTTTCCCATATTCATCTGATGGAATCATCCCTGGAATACTTTTATATTCTTCGATTTTTTCAAGCTGTTTTGAAGGAGAAATGAAAAGTAGTAAATTACATGAAACACACAGTTCATCTTATTGATGTAAAATTTAATTTAGACTCGACTACTGTAATCTATATTACAATTACTTCGCACAAAAGATTGATTCATTACATGCCCTCAGTGGTAGAAGCAGTACTGAGAAATCATACTCAACATAAAGTATTATTACAACCCAAAAAATGTAGTGTTAGAGGAATACGAGTCTCTTATCTAAATACTCAAATTACAAGTAAAAAGTAGCTCCTTTAAACGAGTAGTCAGCATTATGCTGTGAATGTTATTAAATCCGTGTCATTCTTTTATGATTTTTCTCAAAAGTACTGATACAGCACTAAATATGTACTCCAGTAAAAGTACACTGTTTTTAAAGTACTTGATTTAAAAAAACAGTCATGAGACTATTTGTAATTAATTCTTTTACACCACTTATTATTATTTATTTCATATTTACTCGCTTCTCTGTGTTTATTTTGTTCCTGTCTGAAAATCAGTTAATTCTCAAACATGTTTAAAAACACAAACTGACCTGAGGTTCAATTTTCCAATTTTCATTGCGTGTCGTTTCCTCTTGCTGTAAGAACGTGTAGGCCGAGTAAACAGGGATCCTCCTCACAGTGTCATACACAGTGGCAAATCTGTAAATGTTTTTCCAGCGCTGACAAATCATCTTATACCGAGCATCAGTGAAGACAGTGGGGACGATGATGGTATTTTGATTTTTGGGGTTTTTGACAAAGAACGAAGAACAGCCATTTTCAAAAGAATTCACAACCTCCATCAGGGTCAGTGAGGAGAAAGAGGAGAGCAGGAGCACCAGAGCGAGGAGCTTCATCTTGACTCACAGTGCAGGAGTTTGTGATTGGTGTGTGAGGGGTGAGTGAGGAGTGTGTGAGGAGTGAGTGAGTGGGTAGTGAGTGAGTGGTGTGACTAAAGTGATTGAGAAGAGAGTGAGGTTCTTGTGAAGCGATGGAGAGCTGAAATCTACCTGGAGACAAGAAAACAGAAGAACCATTAAAAAAGTAAAAGGAGGAACCTGCTCTTATCAATAAATTAATCACACAGAGATGATTATACACAGAGCGTATACTTCTAGTGAAACACTGGGGAACGAGTTCTTAAATACTGCATGGTTGTAACAGTGTTGTATTCTGGATATTGTGGTTGGACGTCTTTTCCTGCGGTGACATGACAAGAAGTGGTTTTACATGGACTAGTCAAATAATTGACTAGTAACACTGACTGTGTTTCCACTGCTGTGGAAATGTTAATTATTCGTCTGGAGGAAGAGACTGAGAAAGTAGTGAAGTACTTTGAAAATATGTCTCACTTGATAAAGTAGTTCTAAAGTGCTTAAAATCATTTAGATGGTTAAACTTTTGATATGACAGTGCATGAAGTGGAGAGATGTGTGTGTGAGTCTGATTGAGACAGATCAGATTCAGATCAGTGGTGTATGGCAGCTCAGACATCTGAACTTGAATTTTTTGGATAATTGTGTTAAATTATATTATCATTCAGCCATAAGCAAATTCCACACCATATTTAAATTGATGGCATTTGGTGGACACCCATTCTTAAGAACATTACAATTACAAGTGTATCGATCTGAATCAATCCACCTTCAAATCATCAATGTTAAAGATAAAGTAGAACAGAGCGCTGCATCACAGACAGGAATCTCATACAATGAGAATAAATGTTATTATTAAAGTAAAAAAATCCAATGAACACAACACGTCTCTGTAAAAGCCCCCGAGACTATTGGGAATAATTTAATACATATTCAGACTGCTATTACGTGTTACTAATGTGAGATCACCAATAGGACCGTTTACACTCATGCCATTCATTCTGGAAACTTCTAAAACTGCTGATTGAATGAATTTGACGAATTAATTGGAGTGAGTAATACAGCAATGACCAGTGTTGGGCAAAGTTACTTTTAAAAGTAATGCATTACAATATTGAGTTTCTCCCCAAAAAAGTCACTAATTACGTTACTTAGTTACTTTTTATGGAAAGTATTGCGTTATATTACTTTTGCGTTACTTTTGCGTTACTTGTATCTCTTTCACGCCTTACAGGTGTAACAGGTGTAATATAGATAATTGCCATTAAGAAATAAGTTATATTAGGGCAAAAGACACGTCTTAAACATTTAAAATGTTTAATAACTTCTGAGAACAATAAGATGATCGACTAACTTTTGACCACAAGGCTGAACACTTTCCAGTCGCTCTTCTGTACACTGCTTTTGAGTTCACCGCAAATGAGTGAATTTGCTCTCTCTCTCTCTCTCTCTCTCTCTCTCTCTCTCTCTCTCTCTCTCTCTCTCTCTCTCTCTCTGTCCGCTGCATCGTACATGTGTCTCCCACGGAAAACCTGATTCTGAGCAGTCTATAGATCTGCAGTGGTGGAAAGTCGGCAAAAGTTTTCCATATATGCAACATTGCATAATTTTACATATATTCAACATTATATACACACACACACACACACACACACACGCACACGCACGCGCACGCGCACGCACGCACGCACACACACACACACACACACACACACACACACACACACACATTTGTAGTGCTGTGCTTTGCATGCAGATGTTTTTTTTTTTTTTGAAGTGGTATTTTTTGCATTTGACCAACACATAATCTACAATAATTTTTATAATCTATAATAATTTTTTGCTTTTCACCAACACATAATCTACACTTAACCATTATTCCTTTCTCCTTTTCCTCGACTATTTCAAAATAATAAGAACACTTCCATCACAGTAATGTAATCCCTAGTTTGCCATCTCCGCTTCTGACCAGCTTCTGTTCCCGCTGCTCGCACGTATGAGTGCGCGATTCTACGTGACTACGTTCATTTTAATTCAGTATTTATTTTTTTATGCAAAATAATTTAACTGAAAAGTAACTCGCATTACTTTTTTAAAAAAGTAACTCAGATATTAGAGTGTACATTTATAAAGTAACGCGCTACTTTACTCGTTACTCCAGAAAAGTAATATTATTACGTAACGCACGTTACTTGTAACGCGTTACCCCCAACACTGACCATAACACCCCCAACACTGACCATAACACCCCCCCCCACACACACACACACACACACACACTTTTATACCATTATACTGCTCTCTGCTGCTATTTATTACTGGTTCAAGACATAAAATAGAATAAGAAAAAGGAAAGAGAGAGAGAGAGAGAGAGAAGGAGAGAGAGAGAGAGAGAGAGAGAGAGAGAGAGAGAGACTTTCTCACCACAGGCTGCAGGAACTTGTTATTGAAGTTCAGTAGAAGATGTGAGATGACTGCCAGAGGAGATCTGATGGTCTCTTGCTCTTCTATTTCAGAAACTCGCCTTTTTATACCACTGCTGTCACGCACATTTGTCACGTGGTGATCTGGTGTGTTTGACTTGTTTGCCGCGAGTTCCGTGTTTGTATTTCTCTCGGCGTTTTCAAAAAAACTTTGCTATTTACCTATCCTTTTTTCACTTTTAATAATCCGAAATTGTTTTTGTCTTCCTGATTTGTGCCTGTAGTTTATTAACTCGACTATCACTAGTGTTGTCTATATTCATTGCCTCTCACTCATATCTCTGTATACTAACTCTGATCGTGATTATAAGCACTATGCCGGCTGTGTGTCTGCATTCGAGCACAGGTGAGGACTCTTTCGAGTTGCAAACAGTGGAGTTGGAGATGGAGGCCTTGGAGAAACAAATTCGCGAGCTGCATGCAAAGCATACCCGGCTGCGAGAGCGGAAAGCGGCGCTGGAAACATCCCGGGCGGACGCGCACTCGTCCCAGGTAAACTCCCGGGTTGAACCTAACGCTCCCAGCACATCAACTCCGCGTGCTTCTCTGCCCAGGCCCAGCGCACCTACAACTCTGGCACCGGTGCAACACGGACCCTGGATGCGGCAGCGGCGGAAGAGACAAGCCAAGCCCCGATCGAGGACGTCTTCCCCGCCACCACCGGCCTTCGAGATCTCGACCGAGAACCGCTTCGTCCCTCTCCGTGAGACGGAACGCGACACTGTGATTCTCGGAGATTCCATCGTCCGGCATGTCCGCGCTACCCGAGCTAAAGGTAAGGTGCACACTCGCTGTTTTCCTGGTGCTCGTGTTCTCGACGTTGCTGCGCAGGTACCCGCGATCCTGAACGAGAACTTCGGAGCTGTTGTTCTCCATGCCGGAGCGAACGACACCAGGCTGCGGCAAACGGAGATCTTAAAGAGGGATTTCAGGATCCTGGTGGAGACGGTACGCAGCACATCGCCCACAACAAGGATCATAGTGTCAGGACCTCTTCCCACTTACCAGCGAGGGGCTGAGAAGTTTAGTAGACTTTTAGCACTAAATGAATGGTTACAAACTTCTCTTTATTAATAACTGGAACTGTTTCTGGGAGCGTCCTAGGTTCTTCCGCCCTGATGACCTGCACCCCAGCAGAATTGGAGCAGCAGTGCTATCAGATAACATCTCTAGGATACTTCACACCATCTGACTGGTAAGACATCAAGAAATCTTCAACTATGAGAACACGCATACAACAGACCAAATAGTTACAAGTGAGCACACAGTCCAGTTTATAGAAACCGTATCTATTCCTCGTGTAGCAAAACCAAGAATTAAATACACAAGATCCAGAAATAATCTTATTACAGTTAAAACTGAAAAATGCCAGATAAACAAACACAATAAAGTTCTAAAGTTTGGTCTTTTAAACATTAGATCACTTGCACCCAAAGCACTGATTGTAAATGAGATGATCACAGATAATAATCTCGATGCACTCTGTCTCACTGAGACCTGGATTAAACCAGATGATTATATGGGTCTAAACGAGTCTACACCGTCAGGATATGATTATAAGCATGAGCCCCGTCAGACTGGTCGTGGGGGAGGTGTAGCAACCATTTATAGTGCCTCTCTTAATGTTAGTCAGAGATTAGGATTCAGTTTTAAATCATTTGAAGTGCTCGTTCTTAAAATTGTACTTTCAGACCTGCATAGAAAACTCGCTCTGGTCACCGTGTACAGACCCCCAGGGCCCTACGCTGATTTTCTTCAAGAGTTTGCTTGTTTTCTCTCAGACCTCTTGATCAATTTTGATAAAGTGCTGCTTGTAGGAGATTTTAATATTCATGTAGATGATGTAAACGATGCTCTAGGATTATCATTTGTCGACTTATTAAACTCTTTTGGGGTTAAACAAAACGTCACCGGACCAACTCATCGCTTTAACCACACACTAGACTTAATAATATCCCACGGAGCAGACGTCACTGATAGAGATATTTTACCTCAGAGTGATGACATCACAGACCATTATCTCATACTGTACACACTACCGGTAGAGCAGATTAGCCGTGTTTCACCACGTTATCGACTTGGTAGGACTATTGTTCCGACCACTAAGGACAGATTCATAAATAACCTGCCCGATTTATCTCAGTTTCACACTAAACCCATAACTGCTAATGATCTTGATGAGATGGCGAACAACATAGACCTTATCCTCACTAGCACATTAGACACTGTTGCCCCCATCCGGTTAAAAAAGGTTAGAGAACAAGCACCTGCACCTTGGTATAATAGTCATACGCATGCCCTCAAGAGAACAGCCCGTAATCTGGAGAGAAAACGGAGGAAAACTAAATTGGAGGTATTTAGAATTGCGTATAAAGACAGTATGCTCAGCTACAGACAGGCGCTAAAAGCTGCTAGAGCTGAACACCTGAGCAAACTCATAGAAAACAACCAAAACAATCCCAGGTTCCTTTTCAGTACAGTCGCTAAACTAACTACAAATCAGGGATCTGAAAATTGTGTTCCATCACAGTTTAGTAGTGAGGACTTTATGAATTTCTTCACTGAAAAAATAGATAACATTAGAAAAACAATTGTGGCAGTTCAACCTCTGACATCATCTCCTGACACAGTCTTACCTACAACTCCACAACTACACTGTTTTACATGTACAGGACAGGAAGAGCTGTATGATGCTATTATCAAAGCTAAATCAACAACATGTCAGTTAGATCCAATTCCCACTAAACTACTAAAGGAAGTGTTATATACAGCTGGTGAGCCTCTTCTGAATATTATTAACTCCTCACTATCGTTAGGTCACGTCCCTAAATCCCTCAAGCTAGCAGTTATTAAGCCCCTCATTAAAAAACCTAATCTGGATCCAAACACGCTATCGAATTACAGACCCATTTCAAATCTCCCATTTATGTCTAAGATTTTAGAAAAGATTGTCGCTGCCCAGTTATGTAACCACTTGCAAGAGAACAATATCTTTGAAGAGTTTCAGTCAGGTTTCAGGCCCCATCATAGCACAGAAACCGCCCTAGTTAAAATCACTAATGACCTGTTTTTAGCTTCAGACCAAGGCTACATCTCTCTATTAGTTTTACTAGATCTTAGTGCTGCGTTCGACACGATAGATCATGATCTTCTCCTCGATCGCTTACAGAATTACATTGGCATTCAGGGACAGGCATTAAGCTGGTTTAAATCCTACCTGTCCAATCGTTACCATTTCGTAGATTTAAATGGAGAGCTATCCAGGCTAATGCTAGTAAATTATGGCGTGCCACAAGGGTCAGTTCTAGGACCCCTGCTTTTCACAATATACATGCTTCCGTTAGGAAATATTATTAGAAGGCATGGAATTAGCCTCCATTGTTATGCTGATGATACCCAGCTATATATCTCCTCTAAACCAGGCGATACGCTCAATTAGCTCGCATAACTGAGTGTGTTAAAGAAATAAGAGATTGGATGACCCATAACTTTCTGCTATTAAATTCTGATAAGACGGAGATTTTGCTCATCGTCCCAAAAACTAGTATACAGAAGCTCCAGCATCTCAACCTGCATTTAGACGGATGTTCTGTAACCACTAGTTCAACGGTAAAAGACCTGGGAGTTATTTTAGAGCAACTTATCTTTTAAAAATCACATCAACCAAGTTACAAAAACAGCTTCTTTCACCTTAGAAATATTTCTAAGTTAAGAAACATGTTATCTATATCCGATGCAGAGAAGCTCGTCCATGCGTTCATGACCTCCAGAATAGACTACTGTAATGCATTACTAGGTGGATGTCCTGCATCATTAATAAACAAGCTTCAGTTAGTTCAGAATGCGGCAGCAAGAGTTATTACTAGGTCAAGAAAATATGATCACATAACCCCAATCTTATCTTCCCTACACTGGCTTCCTGTTAAGTTTCGAATAGACTACAAACTACTGCTACTCACTTATAAAGCACTAAATGGTTTATCTCCATGTTTCTCTCCAGTCTTTTAACACGCTACAATCCATCACGCTCCCTGAGATCTCAAAACTCTGGGCTTCTAGTAGTTCCTAGAATAGCAAAGTCCACTAAAGGTGGTAGATCATTCTCACATTTAGCTCCCCAACTCTGGAATAGTCTTCCTGACAGTGTTCGGGGCTCAGACACACTCTCCCAGTTTAAGTGCAGATTAAAAACGTATCTTTTTAGCAAAGCCTACACATAACACACATCACATCATAACCTTGTGCTCCAGAACATCTGATCACATGCACATTATCAACTTGTGCTGTTAATATCATGAACAGCAGCTACGCTAATTCCTCTCCACTGCTTCTCTTTCTCTCCCCATCCCGAGGCTTTCTGAGGTTTGGCCAGCTCCAGTCACGTCCCACCTCGTGAAGATTATGGACCTATGGGTGATCATGGAGAAGTAGATGCCGAACTCGCAAACATCCCGAACCATCTACAGACGTACGAGTGCCAATTGGATCCCACTACATGTGTGGCATTGGACCTCCTGGAGTGTTTAAAGGCTCTGGCATGGAGAAGCTGATGCTGGATCTATGATGATCACAAATGTTGAGCTCAGTAGCTCCTACTTTTATACCAAAGACTGTAGAAAGAACATTTACTTATAATCTTATACTCCAGTACTCATGTTAGTTCTCACTCTCCAGTGTTCTGTATTGTTGAAAGATTTATGATCAAACTCTTGATGTCACCCAAATGAGGATGGGTTCCCCTTTTGAGTCTGGTTCCTCTCAAGGTTTCTTCCTCATAACATCTAAGGGAGTTTTTCCTTGCCACTGTCGCCACGGCTGCTCATCAGGGATAAACACACACCATTCACCTTCACTGTTGATTTCTGTAAAGCTGCTTTGAGACAATGTCTGTTGTGAAAAGCGCTATACAAATAAACTTGACTTGACTTGAATAATCAGTACATCAGCACCGTCCACCCCGTCTTAACATCCCACTGCGTTAAATGTGTTATAAATGAATCATAATATAAATAATAAATGAGAAACATGTATGATGGGATATTGTTAGTGTTAAGAAGATTCTCACACTGGTTCACACACATTCCTTTGTCTGTTCAGTGTCTATAGAATATTTACAATGGTAGTACGTAAGGTATACAGGGGGTCTTTATCTGGGCTCACATATCTACAGCTAGTATATCCTCTTATCCAAACAGGAAACAGCTTTAGGTCAGGTTTTCTTTTCCAATGTGTGTATATACTTGTCTGTTGCCTTCAAAAAACTGAAGAAGAAAATTGCTCCATGCCGTGTGCTGTGTGATTCTTCCCTGATCAGAAAATCACCACGAGCATCATAGATCATATGGAAAACCTCTTTAAAGAATGAAGTTTCATTTGAGCATGATAAAAATCTAACAGATATTCAGTAGTATATTGATCTTTGTGTGAAAATTCTGCACAACTTTTGCCAGGTCTGAATGTTCAGAGTACTTCATCAAAACTCCAAGAGGCGAAGTCATCACTCCAACTGTTTTTAACGGGAATAATTATAAGCAAATTTGTCAGCACTTTGGAAATAGACACAGATATGCAACTCTCTCTGACATGAATAACAGGATCCCCGTCTACTCAGCCTACACATTCGCTCATAAAACCCCACCTGATAATGACGTGTAACTCATTTACAAACAATTC
>JAAIIK010023548.1:0-21071 GCA_014706435.1 Silurus glanis
ACTGTTGATTTCTGTAAAGCTGCTTTGAGACAATGTCTGTTGTGAAAAGCGCTATAGAAATAAACTTGACTTGACTTGACTATAGTACCTGTAGAATGACCCAGTGGCCTTTTGTAGCTGCCAGTTCTAGAGCCTTCTCAGCTACACTCTCCTGACCCTGTCCCAGTGAGATGTTGTGAAGGTTCCCCTGGTCTATGGAGAAGCCCAGCTTCAGCCCTACACACACACACACACACACACACACACACACACACACACACACACAGAGTGAGAACATATTGTCACACATGCCAACCTTCAAAATCAGTGTATTCCTGACAAAAGTATGGAAATGACTTCTGGCTAATTCTTTTCATTTCTGGGTGAAAAAATATGCAAATATTCAAAAATGTATCTGGACATACTGTATAAACTAAATGCCAATATTGTAAACCATTTCCTCAAAGATATGTTTTTAAATTGTATGACGAGCTTCACCTTCAAAGTGGTTTAAGGTAAAATCTGTTACTGTCTAGGTTTGTGGGAACAACGCATTTATTATAGCACATACCAAGTGTTTCCACATCTTTTAGTGGGTTGACTCCAGGAGACAGGATAAAAAAAACTGGTGTTGATGAACTGCTCTCTTCATAAGACTTCTCAAACTCTATCCTGGTTGTTTCCACATATCTGCAGCCCAAACTCTCCTCCACAAAGTTTCTACCATTAAATAGCCACAGAGATAAAGGTGTATTTGTATTAGATATCACTTATCCAATGTAAATCAGTTGGCTATATATGTAGAGTAAAAAATCATTCATTTGCAAAAGTGTAAGTGATTTACAAATAATATTTACTTTCTAAAGGGTATTGTCTGAGGCTTGTATATCGTACAGTGACACTGTCTAAAAATTCCCACCTGAGAGCATAGCTCATCCTGTCAGGCCGCATGGCTCTGAGGATAGTGAGTCTCTGCAGAGTATTTTTCTTCTTCCAGTCCAGAGGTAGGCGTTCTTTCTCTGGACACTCAGACTCCACCAGCTTCCTCCAGCGCTTAGGTGAGCCTTCGACATCCCGGTCCAGACCACGAAATGCTTCCAGCGCTGACAGAGTCTGAGGTGGGGATTGAGACGATGTTAGTTTCATATACTGTAAGGCACCTTCATGAATCTCAAGGCCAATTTTACTCTATAAGCTCTTGATAATACTTTTGTTTTTTTTCCATATCAACAGATTTGATATTTCAACATGTGAGTGACCCTGTATTATCCAGCATGGACAACATACAGTAATGTCCTACACATTTCGGAAAAGGAGGCAATAATATAATTGTGCCAAAATAAATCAGTGTAGCACAGTTTCACTTCAAGTGTCAAACCGACTTATCACTTCTTGACTCTAATCCTGAATTTGATGACAATGGCATTTATATTTAAGACAGTTTAATACCTATTAGCGCCTTTAAACACATTTTAAAGCACCGACCTATATACTTTAAAAAAATCCAAAGTACACATTCAAAATTCAAATGTAACTTAAGTATTTTTAAATACTCCGATAGTGTTTACCCTGATAGCTCCCCACGCCTGAGCAGACAAGAAGCTGACAGGACTTCCACTGCTGAACTCTACTGGAAAATACAAAAGAAGATCCAGCTCTTCTGATTCAATGGACCCGTTCATCAGGAGAATCTGAGGAAAACAGATCATTATGATAACAATACAGTGACTTGGGATGATACTTGTATCTTTGATTGGTAAAGAACCATTGCCCCATTCGTTGTACATACTGTAGATTAATAAATTAGTTGAATTGGAATGCTGATATGAATTCAAGGCCGTTGTCAGAATAATAGTGTGAGATGATTTCACTGCACAAAATCACATAGGCCCTTTGGGATTTGATTATTATTATTTGATTATTATTTTTGATCTTTGAAGAACATCAAGCTCTCTTTTCGAACCAAAGACCCAAAGTTATATTTCTACTGCTTTTTTTATGTAATAATGATCAGATTTTAAATATTAACTTATCTTGTACTTGGTAGATGCTAAAGAATAAACCAGGCCCAGGTTTTATAAGTTTAAAGTGGTTTGTGGGGATGACAGTACATGTACAAAGACAACAGCAGGAAAAACAGGTGCTATTCTTACAGGGATTTGCATCCTGCTCCATCCCTTCTGTCAAGGCTTTGTCAGTGCTGACAGCCTGAGGGAGAAGCAAGATTTGACTCTGAGAGTTAATCAATAGAAACAGGGTGCGCTCCTGTGACAGAGCCTAATTGAAGTTAATGTAGGGGAAGAAAAGTGCAATGATTGATGTAGACGGCAGTGCACTGGATAAGAAGGGTGACAGAGAGGTAGGGGTTGGTAAATGTGCCAGTATGGCGTGCCCCATCACCTGGAAGGCAGTGTGGGTCAGAAAGGTGAGTCTGTCCTTCTGGAAGAGGCCTTGGCTGGTGTACATGAAGACAGAGTAAGTGACAGCCTCAGTGAGGGAGTGGACACGCACCACCACATCTTCATCTCTTGGAGTTTGCTCTATCGCTTTGTAGAATACTGTATTAAATGCCTACAGATATAAATGAGAGAAATTGCAATATATTAAGTCTTTGATTTTGTGTAAATTCTGTTGTCTTTCTGGTAAAACAGATACTGATACAAATGGGATGAATATACTGAAGTTTTACCTTAAACGAATACTGGTACATGGGATTAAGGTTGTGTAACTCTTTAATGATAAAATAAAGAAGAGTAGCTCTCTGTGCTACAGGACGGTAGAGCTCACGGGTCTCATTGATTTTCATTTCATTCTCTCTCGCCTCTATGTCCTGCATGAAACACGGGAAATTCATACTTACATACCCACTTATGCAGTCATGTTGAGATCCACTTGTGCCAAGCATAAAAAAAATAACATTTAGTACTGTTAATATCTCTATGCTTTGCAAATTTATTACAACTAAAAAACAAAAACAAATCACATGTACATAAGTATTCACAGCCTTTGCCATGATATTTAAAATTGAGCTTAGGTGCATCCTGTTTCCACTGATCATCCTTGAGATGTTTCTACAACTTGGTGTCCACCTGTGGTGAATTTAGTTAATTGGACATAATTTGGAAAGGCACACACCTGTCTACATAAGGTCCTACAGTTAACAGTGCATGTCAGAGCACAAACCAAGCCAGAAGTCCAAGGAATTATCTGAAGACCTCCTAGACAGGATTGTATCGAGGCATAGATCTAAGAAAGGGTACAGAACAATTTCTGCAGCTTTGAAGGTCCCAATGAGCACAGTGGCCTCCATCACCCATAAATGGAAGAAGTTTGGAACCACCGGGTCTCTTCCTAGAGGGGGCCGCCCGGCCAAACTGAGCGATCAGAGAACCTCATGGTCAGTCTGAAAGAACTCCAGCGTTTCTCTGTGGAGAGAGGAGAACCTTCCAGAAGAACAACCATCTCTGCACTCCACCAATCAGGCCTGTATGGTAGAGTGGCCAGAAAAAAGCCAATGCTCATTAAATAGCACATGACAGCCCACCTGGACTTTGCCAAAAGGCACCTGAAGGACTCTCAGACCATGAGAAACAAAGATTGAACACTTTGGCCTGAATGCCAATAGTCATGTTTGGAGAAAACCAGGCACAGCTCATCACCTGGCCAATACCATCCCTACAGTGAAGCATGGTGGTGGCAGCATCATGCTGTGGGGATGTTTTTCAGCGGCAGGAACTGGGAGACTAGTCAGGATTGAGGGAAAGATAAATGCAGCAGTGTCGACATCCTTGATGAAAAGCTGCTCCAGAGCATTCTGGACCTCAGACTGGGGTGACGGTTCAGCTTCCAACAGGAAATGACCCTAAGCACACAGCCAAGAAAACAAAGGAGTGGCTACGGGACAACTCTGTGAATGTTCCTAAGTGGCCCAGACTTGAACCCGATTGAACATCTCTGTACTCAAAGTCCTGAGGCTGTAATTGATGCCAAAGGTGCTGCAACAAAGTATCTGAATACTTATGTAGATGTGATTTTTTTGTTTTGTTTTTTATTTGTAATAAATTTTAAAAGATTTCAAACACACTTCTTTTATGGGTTATTGTTTGGAGAATCTTGAGGAAAATAATGCCATTAATCCATTTTGGAATATGGAATGTGGAAAAAGTGAAGCACTGTGAATACTTTCTAGATGTACTGTATATACTATATTTGAAATCCAGTGCCATGAATTCCTTGAAAGGATTTTCCCACCTTGTATTGGATGTGTGCGGCAGTGTTCTTTGTGTGCTCCAGCTGTTCCACCAATGCTGCATCTCGCAGAAAGCTCCCCTCAGCAGCAGACAACCTGCTCAGCAGCTCATCTTCCAACTTCTTCAGCTCTATCTGACACATGTTCTGCTGAGTGCTCAGCTCTAACTGTATTGGGAAAGCACTGACTTTATAAATGAACTTTAATCATTTTGAGATTAGGTTGGTGCTTATGCATATAATTATTTCAACTTTTTTTATGACTATAACCAAGTATTTAATCAGTAAGCATGCAGTTTGGTTGTGTGGTGGTGTCAAACAAACCTTCATGGTCTCCAGGTCAGGCCTCTCATGGCTAACCACCTGTCCCAGGAGCTGTTCCTCCAGGCCAGCCTGCGTCACTGTGAAGTTAATGAGGGTGGTCTGGGCTTGTAGCTCAGGAGGAAAGTCAGGGTTGGCTAGCTTTGTGCACAGAAGAAGCCAAAACCTGCTGTTAAACTCACAATCTCTCTCCCCCAGCCTGATAAACCTGTAGACACATTGTAGAGCATAAATCACATTAAGTAGGTGCAAAACACAGGATCATATAACCAAAAAGGTGAAAAAAAGGTAAAAAAAAAAATATTAACCTGTTAATGTAAAATGAACATTTTCTATTATTAAAAGCAAAAATGTACCCTAGAGAATTTAAAATCTTTCCACAAACTAGGGCCACCTAAATTACCCTGTGAAAATAGTTTACAATCTATAATAGTATGTCGTTTTAGTGTCATTTATCCAGCTCTGTAATTGGATGGAAACAGAAAAAGATGACAAATGTAACTGCTAGCCACCAAAGGCAAATGATATTAAATAAAACCTGGAAGATCATATTCCCAGCAGCCAATATTTATCCCAATCTGCATTTCAATTATATCAAGCCTGGCTGCCCAGACCTGGTGGCTTTTAATTTTTCTATAATTACCCCCTCACTAGTCAGCCAACAGCCCTGGTTCTTACGCCAGAGCTTCCACCAAAGCCCGCGTTTGCTTCAACTCTATATCTTCACAAGACGGAATTAATGTACTATTGATAGAACCATTACTCCACCAAATTAAAGTCCCAGCTGATGGATTGGCTCATGCTCCTCTGTCAGACATGAAAGGAATAATTAGTATTCATTACTTTGCACTCTGCAACATTCCAATTATTAATGAACTTCAGCTGTGGAACCGCACCAGATTCATCACGGCTGCTGCGGCCGGACTGAATTGATCATGGGTGGAGAGTGGAGTGTGGGTCACCCGCAGGAATAAACTTATAGTCAGATTAAACACGGAGTCTCTGCCACGGGTCATGAGACACAGGTGTGAGAGTACTTCAGGTACAGAGAATGTAACCTTCATAACTAAATGCTGATGAAGCCGAATATTTAACGTTACACCACTTTTTATGATTAACATACTCTGTGTTGATTAGCAGTTCATTTTGTGATATCTGTCCAAGATTTTAGAAAGCACAAATACATAAATGGCAAGAACCAATGCTAGGTGCTTTTGAAAGTTCCATCACAACTTAAAATGTATTTCTCTAAAGATTTTCCACCATCACCAGCTCTCTCTGAGTGGATAAAAGTCCACTTGCTGTCCAAGTCCCTCTAGTGCCTCAGGGCTGATCAGTCACTTCAAGAAAGCTGCTTCATATTCAAGTCACACAAAGAATATGAGCAAACAAACGCACATCTATCACCCGCCTCGAAAACAAGATCAATACAGCTGCCCCCACTTCAATTCAACTCACGCAACACTAATTCATCTACAATTTAAACAGTAAGCTATCATATTGTACTAAGTCACATCTGGCTATCGGCTTTTTTAACCCTAACTGAAAACCCAGATAAACCTGCCTCCTAAGCATGACATGCAAAAAAATAATTACCTAGCAAATATATTTCTGTGTTTAAAAAGATGCAAACACTTTGCTATTAGAATGTAGTTTCAGTTTCATTACGTGTCAATATAAATAAAAACTATCAAACTCAATCTCTTGCCTTCCATTGTTTGTAGTGTTCCTGGCTAGAAGAGGTCCCAGGATTGCATCCAGCCTTTCCTCCACATTCTCAATCAGCACAACTTCACCACGGATCAGTGCCTGCTCAATCACATCCAGATATCTATATAGTTGAATAAATTAAAAAGGGGGAAAATAGAAAATTATGGATGATGATACTATAGTCAGTCTGGAATGATATGAATCTTGTGTATCACTATGCAGTGGATAAACATCAACAGCAAAAGCTGAAGGTGATGCAAAGGATATTCCTGTTCACCCTTTCTCTCCATGCTGCAGCACTCTGAGTCCAGGTCCATAGAGGTTGCGGAGCCACTTGCTGGCCTGTTGCTGAGGGTCTACAAGGAGTGGCCAGCGCTGGCTGCATGTCAGGATCACAGCGTTCTCCACAGACAGCCTATCGGGCGGCAGGCCCTGGTTGTGCCAGGCGGCAATGCTTGTTTGCTCAGCCAGCAGCAGGATAGGGTCCAGGCCTTCTGTCAGCGGGATGAGGGGCTGGAACATGAGGTGTGAGGAGAGGAAAACACACAGTGATGCTATTCAGATCACTGCTTCAATGATTTTGGTATGCACATATACAAAAGTAAAGCAATAGCATTCTGTATGTGGAACTAAATTACATTTTGTACAGGGTGGAAAATCCTTAACATTTTGCAGACCTGAGAAACAATCAATCAGTCAAAATACATAACCAATACATCAAACACATACTTTCAGTTTTTCAAGGAAAGGCTTCCATGTGCATTCTAGAAGCTGCTGCCTGTAAGGCTGTGTAAAATATCCAGCATAAGAAACAAAGGCTGCAGCCAGTAACACATCCCCACACAGTGTCTTCTGTTGGGCCTCTAGGTCCAGCGCAGCTTCTGACCACCGTACATTCTCAGACTGGAGACAGGAAGTTAAGAAAAAAAAAAAAAATCATAATTTTCTTAAACCTTAGCAGACATGAATTGTTACTATATGGCAGAAAGAAATCCATCATTTAAGCTGAGCCTGATATGGTTAATATCCTCAAAGACAACTTTCCTGCATCAATTGTCACAGGTGGAGGAAAATGAATGTATGGCTCATATGTTGATTATGTTCCCTCCCCATTGATCATACACACTAAAAAAACATAAGCAATAAAGTATACAATTGCAAATTGCATAAACCGGCTTTGAAAGTGTAGTTACATTTTCACTCCGCATCAATTTAACCCTCATTTAGATCTTCAATAATATGGCTGAGATGCTACCGCAGCGATAAATCTTGCCTAACACTGGCTATGCAGGTCGAGCATGCAGAACATGTCACATAATAAATTGTCAGACAGTTAAAAATCACTATCATTTTTTGCCTAATGTATTATGGATTGCTTGGAATATCACTCAGTCCTGGCTGAAGTGTTTTTAATTTCCAACAGCTGTTGAGTCTTTGCGGTGAGTTAATGATTAAATATAGATGGGCTGATTTATTAGTCTAAACACTATTGCTTCCAGGTCAATAGCATAAAGACAAATCATCTGTCTTGATATGCATAAAGGCCAAGCTGTCCCATTCTAACCCTATTCATTACTCTGAATAAGGAAGTAGAATGTTCCTGGAGAAAGAAATAAAAAAAACACTAAAAGAAATATTACATTAATTTTATTTCACATTAACACCGGTAAAGATTTTGGATAATCCGGGTGACAAATGTCTGAGTGTTCTATAGGAAAAACGTTAGCATACACTGTATATATAATACTTTTTGACACGATACAAAACTGAAAAGTTATTATTAACATATTAACAGGAAGTGCAAATAAATAAATGAATTGCAACTGACCTGTAATAACATCTTATTTGGAATCAAGTATATTAGTTCTATACTGATTCCTTTGTTTTATAATACTTGCAGTTAAATAAAATATAATAAAATGATTCGTATATTCAGTAGGACATGCCAGATTATCTAATAACCTTGTAATGTTCTGGTTGTATTTTGTACAAAGCCAACCATATACATATTTTGCTATTTTGGCACAGTAAATAAAAAGGCCAGTAGGCTTTTGGTCTCCTTTTTTCTCACCTCCATTTGGCCAGTGTCCACTGACCTCTTGGCCAGTTCAGTTGCTGTTTTGTCCTGGTGCAACCCTTCCTTCCTAACTCAGCATCTCTGTTTCTAGCCAAAACTATAATCCGTATCAGTACCCCAAAAGCATGTCGTGTAGCCAGATGCTGACCCTAAGCCTATTTGCTCATGGTACTACCTGCAAGCCTCCCACCAATCGACTAGCCAGCACGATGGTCTGTCTGCTGCGGGTCACTTCCTCCTGGCAGTGCAGTTTTTCAGCTGCTGCTCTCTCAAACTGGGCTGTTAGACTCTGCAAATGCCTGTCGAGATCCTGAATATAAAACACACACAAACACAAGAAAGAACATGTCTTAATACACAGGATACAGGTTACAATTTTAAGTATGTTCCTTAATACTTAATACACATTTTTTAAACTGTAGTTTTACATTAATGCTAAACATGAATGGCACACAATACTTACACCCAGTTTCTTTCGAATGGTGAGCAGTTTAGCTGTAGCATTGTCCAGCTCAGTGTTGGCCTGAGAAAGAGCCTGACGCTTTGGCACAACCTGACAGTAGACCTGAAAAACAAATCTATTCTGGGTAGGCCTTCCCATTGCATGAAATTTTCCTTTGCAATTTTAGTTCATGTTGACATGATTGCATCACATAAGATTTGTCAGGTGCACTTTTAAGCTATGAATCTCAAGTTCTACCAAATCTCAAAGGTGTTCTTCTGGTGACAGGATTAAAAATTTTAAGATGACTTTTTCTTGTAACGTGGTGCATTATCATACTGGAAGTAGCCATTCGAAGACAGTAAATTGACATACAGTGTGCACACAGTCATCAACAATATTTAAGAGATTGTTTGTTGGTATTAATAAGCCAAGAAAATATTCCCCACACCATTACACAACCTCCACCACCTGGACCGTTGACATAAGGCAGGTGAGGTCCATGGAATCATGTTTGTGTTGCCAAATTCTGACCCTACCATTTGTGTGCCTCAGCAGAAATTAAGATTTATAATATCAGGCTACAATTATTCAGCCTGCCACTGTCCGGTTTTGGTTTGAAGCTTGAGAACAATAAAACCTCAGCTTTCTGTTCTTGGCTGATGGAAGAAGAACCTGACATAGCTTTCATAGCATTGTTGTAAACAATCTGCCTCAAAGATGCTATCTGAGATGTATGTGCAGAATTTATGCGATGCAATGACACATGATTGGCTAAATAGATAATTGTTTGAATGAGTAGGTGTACAGGTGTGCTCAGTAAGTACTCAGTGAGTGTTTGGTGAGTGTATGTTACATGGATATTTTGCATTTAGAAAAAACCAAACCAAACCAAAAAAACAATCTACATGGATCTATCAGGCAAAATTTAAAGCATTGGTTTTCCGTTCTCACCTCATAGTAACGCACAATATTTATAATCCAGGCACAGAGACCAGCAGCAGCATAGGACTTGGTACGAACATGCTCAGGGTGAAACTCTGGATTACTGAGGTACTCTTGCTTCACTGTACTCAGACACTGTTCAGGTATGTGCTCTTTATCATAGTATACCAAAGCCTGCAGGAAGTCATCCAGCTGCAAGAAGAAGTCTGTGTTATTTAGCTAATCATTTACATTTACAGCATTTAGCAGATGCCTTTATCCAGACTGATGTCTCTCTATCAGAGTCTCAATCATTGAATAAATCAACTACTGAAATAATAATTATTGTATTATTTACTAAAATAATCAACTATTAATGCCTCCACAAATGTAAAATCTATTTCTTTTTCTATAGAACAATTTTGTAGCTTTCCATAATGTCTGAATATACACAGCTGAAATTATTTTTGAAATCTTCCACAGTCATGAAGCCTATATTAAATTATATTTTAACCCTATGTACACATCAAGGATGGCAAAGCAGTTCACTCATCTAATAGCCAATTCAGAACTAGCCCTGTCTGGAAAAACGTTGCACATTTAATGCACTGCTCATAATGATAGAGGTCTGCAAGTTCAAGGCTTGCATATGGGTTAGAATAAACATGAATCAGAATAGTGTGTTGGGGATTTTTTTCGAGGTGAGGGGATTTACTGTGACAAGCTCACCTTGCCCATAAAAGCTCTGGCAGCCTTCCAGCTGCGATCTTTAGGAACACGTCCACGTGGAGCCAGCAAGACCATCACTGCTGCCATCACATTTGTTACAGCCTCTGGTGGATTGGGAAATGTCTTTAACTCTGTCAGGTTCACCTGTGGAGTAAAAGTGTTTATTTTTTTAATGTAGCACTCAGACACAACATTTAAATATGGCTTACAGAAAGGTAAAGGCTTAAATAATATTTTAATATGATTTTTTTTTTTTTTATGTGTACTGATCACCTTGTTAAGAGTATCTAAAGCTGCAGTGGCAGCCTCTAAAGCTGGTTCAGCTTTAATCAGGTCATGCTCACAATCCCTCTGTCTCTGTGTCACTTCTGCCTTTATGGCTGCCACCTGAACAGAAACAGCCACAACTATAATATATGTTTCATCTGCACACAAACTGACAACAGGATTTGGGCATAATAAACAAACACAATAATGCTTACATTCTGCTCTTCTACATCAGAATCCGTTCTCTTTTGGCTCACTCTTTCTGTCTGCTGTCCGATCTTGGCAATCAGAGCCTCAGCTGCATGGTTCTTCATATTCAGCTCCACTTCCTGGGAGTTCAGTTTAGCCATAAGCTCTCCAACCTAGTAAGTATTTGTATTACCACATTGTTACCACTGGAAAACAAATCCCCTCCCAAACACAACCATTTCGGAGATATTTAGAGTCTCCAGACCACCTGTTTTTTGACAGATTTGGAAAAATGAAACCCTAAAGAAACCTACACAAACATCATATTTTATACAGACAACAAGCAGATCTCTGCATTGGATCTAAAACCCAAAAGCTGCAGGTGCCACCATGTCACCTCACAACTGTTTTAAAATCCTGTAAAACCCAGCAACAGCCTTGTTTAACTGACAATACCCAATATGGTTATAATGGTTTTATGATTTGTTTATTCAGGATAAGTGAATTACTTCAGGTACCTTTGGCAGCAAACATAATTAACTTCACATATTGAATTTGGAATGCATATTGTCAGTCATTACTCCTTTATCCAGTGTGCTAATAGCAATTACAAGTGTGTGTGTGTGTGTGTGTGTGTGTGTGTGTGTGTGTGTGTGTGTATATATACACACACACACACACACACACATCTGCATACTTTAAGTTAAAAATGTAAATGATATATTTATATAAAGAAAACATAAATAATGTTTTAAAATATACTAACATTGTTAGTATATGTTTGAACAAAAAAAAACACAAGAATTTCAAATTGAATGACTGGGAGTTAGCTCTGTGGACAGATGAGTCCAAGTTTTACATTTCTTAAGAACTTAAGACAAAGAACAGGAGAGATGTGACCAAACTGGTGTACACCCACAGTCAAACATGGAGGTGGAAGCTAAAAGGTTGGGGGTTGTTTTAGAGAGGGGAAGGTTGGATACTTATTTCAAGTGAAAGGAATACTGAACTAACAATCTACCATTCCATACTTCAACACAATCCAATTGTGTCTGGACTGCGGGTAAATGGAAACAGTTTGAACATACATGGCAATAAACCAAAGCTCTGCAATGGTAGCTGGAGTGTTATCTATCATGGAATGGCCTGCTCAGTCACCGCACCTAAATCCTACTGAACTGCTCTAGCATGAACTGGATCGCAAGGTCAGAAAGAAATATCCAACTGGCAAAGAACACCTTTGGCAAGTTTTACAAGAGGCAAGGTTTTTCAGGTGTATGCATTTCAGGTGAATATTTGGAGAAACTGACTGCCTGAATGTCAAGAGTGTGGAAAGCTGTAATTCAACTGTACATTCAAATATACAGTACATATGGTGTATTTTAAAACATTCTTTTTTGTTTCTTTACTGTATAGACAAAATACCCAGATTGTGCAAAACATTGATGTTACATAACCAATACAGCCTCTTGTAGAGAAAAATGCTAAACTACTAAACCTCAAAGTTTAAAAATGCTTGTCATGCTAGAATTCAAAGCAAAGGTTTATTTTAATGCCTGTTGTAGAGGAAAGAGCTCAAAGAAGCATGGAAAGTAATTTGCTCTAGGTCTTCAGACCTCTACAGCTCTACAGGATCTTTCTTATGCTAATAATTATACTTATCCACACCTCCAGCTTTGGGGGACTACAGAACTACAGCACTCATTTGGGGAAGCTTACCTGTGAGGCGGTGGTCTTCAGTTTCAGCAGACCTGAGTTTAGTCTGCTAAGCCTCTGTTGCAGCTGCATGTCTCTCTTCTCCAACAGAACACCAAACAACCTGAGCAGTTCCAGAAAGCTCTTGGGTGTGCTGTAGTTGTGCCTCCTCTCCTTCTGCCGAAAACGCTCGTTCGCCTGCTTGACAGTGGCATGAGCGTGGGCCATGAAAAGACTGATGGGTTCCTGAATGGCTGGCTGTAAAGAAGGAGAAGCAGAGATAGAGAGTGCATGAGTGGAAGCTGGCTGGATTAAGCACTCTTTAACATCCTTGCCTGTGACGGGTCTGAAATATCATCTTCATAAATCCTGAATTCATCTCCAAGTTTGTGGATACTGGACTTACTCAATTTGAAATTTAGGTGCTGTGAGTGAGAGAGAGGGATTAGGTTGGGAAAATAATAGCTTATAGCTGGTGAAACACAGTGTATGGAATAAGGTGAATGTGGCTAGCATTTCATAACCTCATACTTTCTTGCAATTTTCATGGTGATGAATTTTTCATTGAGCCGGTGTTATATATTTTGATCTATGTATGAAATAAAATCAGTACATCTTTAAATGGATCATTAGAGGCAAAATACAGTACTATGACTATGATATTTAAATACCTTTAGCAAAAACTTTTCCTCATGTAATCAATTCAAATAAACCTTTCTGTTGATACAGTAAAAATGTCAAATTTCACTGTGTAAATGTACAATTATTGCACTATAAAAAGAATTATTTTAATCAGTAAAATAATCTAAATGGATCCAACAAAACTTTTACATGCACGCTAAAATGAATTTTGAATTTGTATGCTAACAGCTGGTCTTGAGTCATCTGACACACACACACACACACACACACACACACACACACACACACAGAGTCTGGCAATGCCTGAAACAGCTGTGGCTCCTTAGAGGGCCAGTCTGTGTGTATTAATCATTGTTGTTTCATTAGCATAAATGATCCTGCTTAGTAATTGTTCCACTGGAGCACAGAAAACAACATTACAGACAGAGAGACTGTGAGGGAGGGAGAATGAAAGAGAAACTGTGTCTGTCATAATGCTCATGGTGCATGTGATCACCCATTTGTCTTCACTTTAAAGTGAAACTAATGATGAAGGACCTCGTACAAACTGTATAGTTTGAAGAGACGACATTGAAGAAGTTAAAATCGAACTTGAAATGTCAACTCAAGTCTAATATCAGTCCTAAAAAAATAAATAAATAAATAAATAAAATAAAAAAATAAATATATATATATATATATATATATATATATATATATATATATATATATATATATATATATATAAAAATTATTAAATATTTCCCAAATTAACCACTGTATTTTTATATTACAGCTCACTTCAATGCCAGGAAGTTCCTTTATAAACTGCAGGCTGACGGATTGCAGTGCCTCCTGGGGCCACTCGTGAAACCAATCCATTGTAGTGCAGCTGAGGAGAGCTGGGAAATGGCGCACACGCATACGGAGGGTGTTTCCAACAGGAGATATGCACAGCACCACCTACACACACAACACATTAGCACATTAACATTCATAAATTAATAAACACCTTATTTGCACTTTTTAAAGTAATCAGACCCATTTCAGACTACATGGGGCAATCCATGTTGTAAGACCTTGAGATTTTGATAGACACGTTCTTTGAAGAAGCTCCAGCAATTCTCTGTGGTGTCTAACAAGCCAGATTCATGAACTTCCCTCTTTACTGCCTTCACTGAACTGTTTACCTCCTCATCTGACAAAAGCTCTCGGATCTCACCTGCAAAAGCAGACAGCAAAAAAAAATAAAATTTTACACAACATTACTTTATGCTCAGCTTTATTTTGAAACTGATTCTATCATTATTTCTAAGATATGATATTAAGATATGAAAAGCATATTGTACAAACAAAAATTATCCTTATTTCTTTTACTTACTCTTTTTTACAGCAAGTACAATCCATGTAAAAAAACCCTGCATTAGCAATATTGTCAGAATTTTTTTTTAATGTTACCACAGTGACTGTTTGTGATCATGGTATGGTTTAAATATTTCAGAAACTGCATATTTCATATTTTAAACAATAAATTTACAAAGAAAATCTCCTCCAGTGAGCAGTTGTACTGCAGTTAGAAATGCCGTCCTGATGAGAGACTGGTTCAAACTCTACAACCATGGTGAGGAGGAAAGCAGCATAGACAACTCAAATATGTCAAACCTTGCATCAGAATCTGGACAGATATAAACTGGAAATACATTGACAGGTCTGAAAAATATCAGTTATTTTTGCAGCATACAGATTGTCTGGTAGGCTTTGTATCAACATCGAAAATTTGTCGCTCTAACCTGCCTTATGTCAAATGTTCAGGCTGGTGGTGGTGCTGTAATGGTGTGGAGAATGTGCCCATGGTACACACTGGATGCCTTAACACCAACTGAGCCTCCTTTGGTATCCTATTTGGTATCTTTAGTCAACCAGTGTATTCACAAAGCATGAGACATATGCATGTGTCCCAAATCTTGAGTCACATGGCAATGAATTTACTTCCGTGCCCTCCCAAGTGATGAGATCTGAACCCAGAAATGGATGTGGTAGAATGGGAGATTTAAATTGGCAGAAATTGTGCAATGCAATCATGTCAATGAGGATTAGAAATCTCAAAGGGATACTTCCAACAACTTGCGGAATCCAAGACAGAAAGAATGAAGGCCGTTTTGAAAACAATATATATATATATATATATATATATATATATATATATATATATATAAATTTATGGACATCCATTTTAGAGACTTCTTTTTAACAGTAGCAAAACACAAGCAATAGTTATGTTTTCACTGCAGGTCTACAAATTCGTTCAGAATTTAAAACCTTAAAAAAAAAACAAGTGCTTTATTCTAATTCACAAACCGAGAGCAGGTCTTTGACCCCTGGGTCTGACATCAGTGACAGATGAGCAGCACCATCTGTGTGTTAGAAGGCTTGATCCAATGCCATAGCAGCCTGTCTCAGTCACCGTTAATCTACTTCACTTCCACAGCCACATTTACATGTGTTTCCCATTCATCAGACAAGCACACAATGAGGCCCCGTGTGGCATGAGAGTGTTTATTATCGTATGAGGAATGAGTGTCTCAGGGGGCAGTGAGAAGAGACGCTTCAATTTGATAAGATAAGGATGCATTGCAATGTATGATAAAGACCAAACAAGTCTGACCTGAGGAGAGCAGGGTGCTGATGATGATAAGGAATCGCTCATCAGGGATCTGAGCGTCTGTAAGCAGCAGCACTGTAGGAAGGTTTTTTAGCCCGGTGTTTACACAGAGACCTGCTAGATCCACCTGAATGAGCACAACAGGATTAGACAGGATTATACAAAAGGACAAACCTATACTATTTGGATTAAATATGTTTTCTATCTAACTAAGCTTTTTACATTCAGTTACCACCTGATTACTGTTGTTCACTGTCTTAAAGGTCAATTAAAAAACAACTGAAAATGCATGAGAGGATAAAGGGACTGATGGGACAATGTATAAAGGGCACTGCATTTGCTGTCTCCAGAGTGTTAAGTGTGTTGATCAATGCAGCAGGCCCAAATAGCCTGAGATTCACACGCCATGATGAATTAAACGATAGCAGCAGCCTCATCAATAGGGCATTGAAATATTTGCTCAGACTCTGTAATCGTATCTGACAGTCCTTCGTTGTCGAGTACAGGCAGGACTAAATGAGATCAATGGTATGCACAGAACAGGAATGGATATTGATTAGGGGAAATGTTGCCTAAAAGAAAACATGATCTCTGTTAATGAATCACTGCCATTTTAAATTTATCCTCTGACTGATGGAAACTGTCATATCTGTTTGTACAACTAGAGCACAATATTATTGCAGCATTGATTTGGTCTTTTCTGAACATGTATGATAAACTTTTAATGCACTTTCAATTACCAGTTCCGATATTACTTACTTAATGGCTAAGATCAAACATTTCACAATCTATTACATTTAGGCCTCTAGTGGTTAGCAGGTACGCAGAAATCTGTTGAGGTAACTACCTTCAGGTCTTGAATGCTGTAACCCTTGTGCAGGACTGGCTGGAAGGTGTTCATATCAGAGAAGTAGGCAGCCAGACGAGTCAAGCTCTGCTTGCCACTGCCACCAACGCCTACCAGCAAAGCATGGCCTCGCTGACACTGCAGAATTCGGCTGATCCGACAGCTGAATGGTTTAATTACAAAGTAACTCAGCAATGGTGAACAAATGAAATATCCACACCAAACAGCATGACATTTTTAGCAAAGATTTCTAACTTAATTCTCTTCATTTATTTACACTTTCTTTTTGCAACCACCCTAGCTGAGTTGTCCTACAATAGACTTTACTTCTTTAATTTGCACCAGCAAAATACAGTCTTAGTTTCACCTTCTGTTACATGCACTTACTTTACATGTAAAAATAAAGAAATAACAATTTTAATTACACTTAAGTAAACTTTATAATATGTGTATTTTGATTTATGACACATATTTACAGTAGTTAGAATGAACTTTTGTGGATCGTTTGAATGTACTGAAGACCTTTGACACCTTTTGTCAAAGTTCTAGTTTTTGTACTTCAACCTATACAAAAGCTCAATTTTTTTTTTGTTTTCTGGTCAAAGCAGTTATAACAATTGAGTGATTTAGTGAATCCTGCCATATCAGTGCAACAACTGGGATTAGATCACTAACACTTACAACCAAATAATCCTACTCAATCCACCTATGTGCATGTGAAAACCCACAAAAGCACAGGAATAAAATGACTTTAAACATGCATTACATGATAAACTAACATTGAACCAAATTTATATCTACCAACTTACAGTATATTCACCAGAAGAAAAATACTTTGATTAGCATTATTCACTGTAGTAGACGCTAAACAAGGCTGCTTTCAAGAAACTTACACATGTTGCATGGCTTCTTGAAACAACACTAGATTCATGTTGGAATGAAGCTGGTTGTAGGTATCCAGGGCAGTTGTCAAGATACTCCTTAACTGTTCCCATCCCTCTACAGGACAATAGCAAGGCACCATGGCCCCCTTGCTCCTATGCAGGTACATCAGTGGTTCTTGTAGCTCAAGCTGCTTCTGACAGCAGGTTTACAAAATGGTCAAACGCAGGAAAATGTAGGACATGCTCGTTTACATTGTATATGATGTTTAAAAATACATATATACTGTATATCATGTATGTACTCGTTCTACTTACCTCAAACACTTGCTGAACAACTTCTGCCTGGAGCCTGTGGAAAAGCTGCAGGTCAGCAGTGTCAGCCATCTGGTCAGAATATACTCTCCTTGACTCATGCACCCACAGCTGGACCAGATCAGAGCTATGCCTAACACACTCAGGTCTAGATAGCAACAGGCCCTGAAATCACACATACACAGAATTGTATACAAAATTAGGCAGCTGCTTTAATTTCTTTATGTCTATGTTGTTAAGATGGCATGCTTTGAAAGTTGCATAGGTACCTACACTCACTGAACACTTTTAGGAACACTGGTAGGGCCTAACTTTGCTCTTGAAACAGAAATGTTTATAACAAAATTTCGAAACCATATTTAGAATGTATAGAAACAGTCAAACCAGCACATCTGGCACCAACAGATCTTAGATTTTTTTCCTCATGATGTAAACATTACCTAAAACCTGTATGTGCTGCCATACAATTGCCTGTCTAGATACTTGCACAAATGAGTAAGTGTACATGTCTTCTCAACAAGTGCACTTCAAGTTTATAAATAAATAGTTAATGCATTTACTCAACTCACCTGAAAGAGATGGGAGAGATCCCACAGGCTGAAGAGGTGGTGGAACTTGTTAGCAGAAGGGAGAAAATGGTGGATCACTCTGTCATGTAGAGCAATCGCTGCTTGTACAACAGAAGTGACACTCGCGGCCACAGCCGCGTTGAACGGCAGGCTTTGTACGTGCTGGCTGAGAATAAAGCTGTAGATGGAGATCAAAGCCTCACGGGTAGGGTTGTTCATTGCTAAAACCGAGAAATGTCTCTGCAAGAGATACAAGACAGATGCAAATAATATTTGCACAAATTTAAAACATAAAACAAACAAACAATAAAAGTAAAAAAAGTTTAAACTGTACCTGTAGCCTGGGATTGATTGTGTAACTGCCTGCTTGAGGATTCAAACAAGCGATATACTGGGTGTTGTGTATCTCTTTCATAGACAGCTTTTGACTGTCATACCTAAAAAAGAACAACAGCATGGATAAGAAATTGTACTTTATATTAATAAAAGCTGACATATATAAAGACACACATTTTTCCTAACCAGTGTTTATAGTCCAAATGCTGGCGTATGAGGGTGTGAGGCTGAATTGTGCCATAACTGTCTGTGGCTGTCATATTCATATCGTCAACAAAGTAGATGAGCCTCTTATTTCCTGAAGGAGCATACTTCCTGCCTGCTTTCTTCTCCAATGGTCTCTCCAGCATCTCTGAAAATAAGCGAAATAATACAATTATTTTTTAAACTCTTGGCCTACAACTGCATAATTTTACTTGTATTAAGTAAAATCTATTAATTAGCTGATTACTAATTGAAGTAACAAATAACAAGCACTCTAAAGGCAGTATTTAAGTACAGTTTTTACTGTAGTGGTTCTGGTTCTGAAAAAGTATAATTAAATAATAAGTTATGTAACTTTTACTCTATTTTTTTTTATGTTGATCAACATTGCAGAGTAAAATGCAAGTCATGGTGTGTATACAAATGAAAAGAAAATATGTGGAATTTTTTATTTATAATTCCAGACCCAATCAAAATAAAGCTTTTCCTGCCACAAGTCTTCAGGTGCCAAATGCTTAGTCAGCAGCAATGATGTCTAGGACAGTGGAGATAGATGAGCATCCTAGGCCAAATTAATCAGGTATCTATAGTTTTAAATGCTTTAAAGGAAACAGCAATGATAATGATCTGCAAATTATTTCATTTAAAAACCATATTGCCATTTACGGCTCAGAATCGAACATGCGGAAACATGTAGCTCAGTTTGTAAAACTAGCTAGCCAAAACTGTGATTTAGCAGTAAAAAAAAAAAAACTCTGATGGTCAGGATAAGGTGTAAGGGGCATCTATTCCATTTAAACCTGGTTAGCCACTGAAACCTCAATAGCAGCCAGCTAAAGTTACATTTTATTTTTATATACTACTGAAAATTGTGGCGAGGTTATCTTCAGCATAGCTTATGTGGTTAGTTAAAAAAAATGTATTCCCTAAATAAAGCAATCCTTGATTAATGACTCAAATAGTTTTACATAAAATGACATTTAATCTTCTCTACTTTTACTCAAGTGAAGTAATTTCACAGTAGTAGTACTTTTACTCAAGGCAGTGATGAAAAGGCATAATGAAAAGTTTTCGCTTGTCAATTCTTATTACATATTTTGCAAGAAAATGGAAATTCCTATTATGGGCCAATAGGAGGCATTGTGCTACCTGTTAAAAAGAGGTTCAAAGTGCCCTAAAGAGGAAAGACAGGACTCACTTTGCAGTGTAGATGATGTGCTGTAGTGATGGAGAGACACGCTGGCAGATACAAAGGTATCTGGTAGCGTGGACAACAAGTGTTTAACTATAGCTGATTTTCCAGCGCCCACTCCCCCAACCAGCATCAGAGGCTGGGAGCTTTCCAGTAACAAGCGCATGAAGTGCTGTAACCGCACCGTCTCTGCAGTAGGGACCAGCATTGCCTGGATATACAAATCATGGCACAGATAAACTCTAATATTAAATATGTATCATTTTATAAGAGCGTGGCTTATTGTAATTTAGTTTAAATAAATGACGGTTTAAATTCTTTTAAAACATTTTTATATTGAATTTTGTTATATAGCTATCACATGGCCCTTCAAAACATGGAAGAATAAACTGGATTTTGCCTAATCATTTATGCTAACATTATCTCATGAAAAAGATCAGACAGCAAGAGAGTGAGTGTGAGAGGAAGAGAGAGAGCAGAGAGAGAGAGAGAGAGAGAGAGAGAGAGAGAGAGAGAGAGAGAGAGAGAGAGAGTTCTCTTTGTGCCCTGGTTTGGTAATCAGACCCAGTACTGAGTTGTATTTGACAGCAAACTAACCTCACAGCTAGGACTGCTGTTGTCTTTCACTTTGCTCACTGACCCTCTCTAATGTGGTAAGTACTCTAAATTAGCCTGTTATTGTGTGAAATTAAAACTGCTTGCTGCGGGGGTGTGAATTTTCTCAGCAAAGAGTCAAACTGGTAGACAAAAGAAAACTATTCAAAGCATGCTATTCAGGAATTGAAAAAGACTTTCAGAAAGAAAAAACAAAAAACAAAAAAAAAAAACACTTTTGTTGGACTTCAAAAACTTTTTGATATCAC
>JAAIIK010023549.1:0-16912 GCA_014706435.1 Silurus glanis
GTGTGTGTGTGTGTGTGTGTGTGTGTGTGTGTGTGTGTGTGTGTGTGTGTTTGTTTGTTCTCAGTTATGTGTCACGTTTATGTGACCATGGACTCATATGTGAGTGTGAGGACCCACAGTGAGGTAACTGCACAGGCGCTGCTAGCAGCAGTGGCTGAGAGATTAGAGTGTGCAGAAGACGACATGGTGCTGGTGGCAGTCATCTATTCCAGAGGTACAAATCTACAATATCAAAACAGCTACTGGACCAATAGCTAAATGTGTCATTAGTTTTTTCCCCCCATTATCTTATCAGTGTTCAAAAATATGTAGGTAGTAATGATGAGAAATGTTACACGAGACTGCCCCCTGCTGGCGAAAATCTTTATTGTTTCCCCTCCGTGTGTGTTCAGGGAAGGTGCTGCTCCAGCCGCAGCAGTGTGTGTACTCCGACTCCCTCGGTGCTGTGAGCAGACTGTGTGCGTGCAGAAGAGACCTGACAGAGATCCCTGTAAGAGAATATTGTTTTGTGTTCCACTGAAGTGCATCCTGTAAATAACTCAGTTATTGTTCACTGACCGTGTGCTACATCTCCTATGACATCTGAGCAGAGCCTCGTCACAGATAATGGACAGATGCAACAGCCGACATTTAGGATGCTGAGTATGAACACATGGGATATAGCTGTGGCTCTGACCAATTGTGACTGGAGTCTCTTTAGAAATCTGAAGGAGGTATGATGAGTCTGGCAACTCTCTCTTTCTCTCTCACACACATACACACACACACACACACACACACACACATTAGAAACGTTTTCACAGAACTGCTCAGGATCAAATCTCATACTGTAAATATCCATGCTGAATTTTGGTATCCTTTTTTTTTGCCAGCTGCCTAAAAGAGCTAGAACTAAAGCTGATTGATTCACAAGACTTTTTTAGTATATTATTATTTTTGTAGTATATATTTTTTTTTTGCTATTAGGAGTCAATAACATAATTTTATCGTAGAATCCAATGTTACAGATTCCGCACAGTACTTACGTGTTATTTTACTGATATTTCTTTTATTTTTAGAGGAGTGGGAGGCAGGGGGAAACCAAAAATGTGCAACCAAACAATAGCAATTACAATTAAATAAATAGACAAACAGGGACTTGTGTAACGCAGGCAGCAGACCTGTCAGATTCTTTTATTACCTACCAAATTTGTGTATTTTGAATGCGACTTCCTGCACTTTCGGGTTAATTTGTATGATTATTTATTTATTTTTGATATCAAGACTTTGCTCTTGGTATTTCAAATGATATATGTGTAGGTTTTGTGCATTTATACTGCTCACTATGTTAATCTAAGAGTGAAATATTGAGTCTGTGACACATAATCAAGTGGTGGAGAACACTTGGCTTTGGTGTGTACTATCTCTCACACACACACACACCTGTCTGAGCAGCACAATAAAAACTTCAGTTATTTCCCAAATCCTGAATACTAATGTGCAGTTCTGATATTATTTTAATAATAATAATAATAATAATAATAATAATAATAATAATAATAATGTATGTATGCACTATACACCTGATAGACACAAAGATTTCAACATGCCCGCCCTTTTTTTTTTTAAACATTTTTTAAAAATATTAAAACTATTTACTTGTACTTTTCAACAGTGTCTGCACATTTTTCACTATTATATTCATTCATTCATTCATTCATTCATTTTCTCCCGCTTATCCGTAAATCGGGTCGCGGGGGCAGCAGTCTAAGCGGGCCCCCGCCTTCGACTGCTGCCCAATCCTCACAGCACCGTCCCTTACGGTCCCTCCTGCAGGTGGTGAGCCCACGGGAAGGCGGCCCCACGTCACTCCGACGTCACGGACCTTGATATTTCCCTCGTAAGGGACCCCCGGAGCATAGAGGGTTAAGGGCCTTGCTCAAGGGCCCAAGAGTGGCAGCTTGGCGATACCGGGGCTTGAACCCCCGACCTTCCGATCGGCAACCCAGCGCCTTAACCGCTGGAGCCACCACTCCCCCCTTCACTATTATAGCCTTTTTATTTACTTGCTGTACATATACAGTGGAACCTCGATACTCGAGACCTCGATATTTCGCGACTTTTCATTTGGAACCAGACTAAGAGTAACTCGAGTAAATCTTAAGAGTGGCTCGAGAGGCTTGAGACTCGAGAGTTTGTACTAATAAAATTACATACAAATGTTTGAAAAACTATTAAATTATTGTATTATTCGTTTAAAGTAGTAAATAAAACATTTATGACGAGTAATTCACAATTTTTGTTAAGTTCAGTACAGTACATGTACAATTCCTCTTGAAAAAGGAACCATCAAAAGGAGGGTCAAAACCTTACGATTTTCCGTTGCTCGCGAGGGGTCATAGAATGTAAGTCCCGCAAGTATCGAGGTTGCACTGTACTTACATATTTATTTGCACTTGTCAATTTGCCCAATTGCTACTATTTGCACTTTTGGCAGATGCTAAACTGAATTTCGTTGCTGTGTACCTGTAGTATGCAATACCTACCTACCATTCCTTCCTTCCTACATACCTACCTACCTACCCACCCAAACCTACCGACCGACCAGGTCATAATTTTACCAAAGTACTGAGACAATAAGCATTCCTCCACTATCGAACTTTATTACTACATTTTGTATCGATATGGAAAATGAACAGGGGTACTTCATTCGGAGTTTAAATTTTGATCAGTAACAGCACACAGTAGAGTTTTTCGTGGTGTATGATTAGCATTTTTGGAAGGATTGTGCACTACTAACCTTTGTACAAGCTTTCAGATACAAGAAAGTGTTAAGGACAGAGGCTTTTGTTTCTCTTTTGCTGCATTTTTTCTTAAGTAGTAAGTGAAAGGGAAAGAAAGAGTCTAGACTATTTTACAGCTGTACTGTTCTATATTCTTGTGTAGCAGAATGCCTCATCTGGTTTTATTCCTTCCTTATTCGACAACTGACCTCTTGTGTGTTTTGACATTATTGCAGTAGTTTATATTCACTCATCTTTCCCCTTTGCCTGCACAGCAAGAACTGGTGAATTTTACACTGAGCCGTGATTCCTGTTCTGGCCACTCAGCGGCGCTGGAGCTGCTGCTTCAGCGCTGCAACGAAGTTCAGCAGTGGGTGATGACTGAAGTGCTGCTGTGTCCTACACTCTGCAAACGTGTGCAGCTCTTTAAGAAGTTCATCAAGATCGCAGCCCAGTGAGTAAAACTTTATTTCATAATAACTCTAGTGTTATTGAACCCAAACTCTGCCACATCCTGCAACATAAAAACCCTTCAGAGCTCCATTCACACATTGATGTGCCTGAGAATTCTAAAATATATTTGACATACTGTAAATGTTAGCACCTAAACCACTTCCCCTAAGAGTTCAGTTATAATTAACTAAGTAGGAATTTCTCAGTAAATTGAAACATCCAGTTCTGAATTATATAATAAATAACGTACAACTTCTTAATCACATACAGTACAGTCACAGCACAATGACGAGCATGAAAGATGCTGACGTGTTGTTGTTTAGTATAATATATTATTATATAATATAATAAATAGCAAATATAAGTCATTTAAATGTTTGTATACTTTTTTGACACAATGTTTGACTCATTTTCTGAAATAAATTTTTTTTATCTTATTTCTCACCCCTAGCTGTAAAGCACAGAAGAACCTGAATTCGTTCTTTGCCATTATAATGGGTTTGAACACTCCAGCTGTCAGCCGGCTGACTCAGACGTGGGAGGTAAGGGGACACATTTCACGATCGACACCTACACACGCTCCTTCGTAGTAAAAAAAAATAATAATAATTCTCTATTTTTCCTGTCATTTTTTAGAAAGTTCCTGGGAAATTCAAAAAGTTGTTCTCCGAGCTTGAGAGCTTGACAGTAAGTAACTGGCAGTGCAAAGTGTTCAGGGGTCTACATCATAATTCACTAAGTCACATAAATACAATGAGTAAACACATGCAGGTTTAGATATAGCTTGTCAAGTAAAATACAGTGTGTATTTTCAGGACCCATCCTTTAACCACAAAGCCTACAGAGATGCCTTTAAGAAGATGAAGTCTCCCAAAATCCCTTTTCTACCTCTGCTACTGAAAGGTGCTTCTGTACCATTCATCTCGCACCGTGTTAAACACTTTTATATTATAAAATATTGCTCTATGGTGCAAAATTCAAAGCCTTGAACAAAGCATTTTTTGTTCCGGTTAGATATTACATTCATTCACGAGGGAAACAAGACCTTTCTTGATAATCTGGTCAACTTTGAGAAACTGGTACGTTAATGTCACCCTGTAATCAATCACTTATTTGCATAGACCTCAGCAGAACGCACGTTATACTTATGTGATACTCAACTGTTTCAACTCCACCTTCCAGCGCATGATGGCAGACATGGTGCGGGTCATAAGGCACTGTCAGACAGACCACATGGGTAAGCATTCGTGCTGACTGCTGCTGAATGGCTCCATTGAAATATTTCACCACTTTCAAGTTAATTTTAGCAAAATAATTTAGAAATCAGTGCGTTTCCGTCACTGAGCAGCAGCCACAATTACAGATTATGACGTTTGATGACATCAATGGGTGAATTAATCACTGCTATTTTTAGCTCTGATAAAAAAAAGAAATAATAATAGTAATGTAAGATGGCACAGCTACAGAGGCTCAAATGTTATCTTTAGGATTTTGTGTAGTTCTCACATGTTGTCGCTGTTTCTACATGAGTTTTTCCTTCAGGCACTAGAGCGCTTATAACACAGTTATAGAAGTGATTTGTTTAGAATCGCACTGGTATATATACCCAGATTAGGATGGATTCCTCTCCGGTTCCTCTCACAGTTTCATTCTCATGTAGTCTCGGGGAGGTTTTTTTTTTTGCCATCAACACCTCTGTGTTGTCTAATGATTATGGATAAACTTTTAGGGATACATTTATTCATTTATAATGTATCCTCTGAATCTATATATTTCTGAAAAAAAACCCAAAAACAAGTCTGAATGGAATTATTTTCGTAACATGGATAGCTTTAAGAATAAGTACTGTGCTTAGTTTCACATGAATAAACTCACATAATATATTACAAAAACATCAAACAGTGACTGGGCTTCAGCTGAGCGGCATTCTTTTAAAATGGTAGCTTATGAGTAGTATGTGTGTACAACTAATAATTAACATAAGCATAAATAAGATTTGGAGTAGGTATGAGAGCCGACTGCCTTGTTACCACTTACAGTAAAACGTGGTTTTTTTTTTTGTTTGTTTTTTTTAAGGAAACATGTTGACCCAGAAGGAGAGTGCCGATGTTAAAGCCTACACCAACTATCTACACATTATTGACAATCAGCAGACTCTGTTTGAGCTTTCACACAGACTGGAGACAAAAGTCTAGGACGTGTGTGTGTGTGTGTGTGTGTGTGTGTGTGTGTGTGTGTGTGTGTGCGCGCGCGCGCGTGCATTACTTAATGTGTTTTAATGACTTAGAAAAGAGGTGGTGCCATGATCCCTCTTTGGTGCCAAGACACTGAGAAGGAGGCACAAATAGCACGGAGAGCCACAAGGGGGAGAGACTGAGCCTCACAGACTGCACACTTCAGAGGAAGAGAGAATCACAAGAAGCCAAGGACCTTTTAGTTTTTTACAAATGCATAAATGTGTAATGGCACTGAAGAACCTGGGATGGCTATTAACCTAGCCAAGGCAATCAGAAGGGCATTACAAATCAACTGATATATCGGAGTACACTGATCTCTTATTGACAAGCCTAAAACAGAAATGTCATATGCATGAAAATGTTAATAGATAAGACAATCAGAAACAGAAAAATAAAACAGAATTCAGCAGTGTTTGCTGTAGCTAGATTATTTTCAGGACTTAGCAGCAGTAGCAATATAAGTAACCAGTACAAATGAAATTACTTACTCGTATCTAACGAGATTCACTACAAATTTAGAGTAAAGGTTTCAGTCATCGTGCACTATAAAAGTACACTATAAGAACAGAGGCTTGATGTAATCGAGATGTGCATTTACATCTTTGGGGAAAACAGCAACACCGATTAATTCAGTAATAGTATAACAAGGAGGCCGTAGATCTTCACCTGAGAAATGCAGTGTGTGGATTGGTTCAAACCTTACTGGTCTATATGATTTGGCAGTGCCACTGACTGACCAGTATCAAAAGTGCATGTTTAACACCTGTAAACATTGTAAATAAATTAAATTAATTTTGTTTCTCTCTTTTTTTTTTTTTTTTTTTTTTCTTTTTTTTTTTATTGACCGCAAGGCAACATGTTTGTTTTCAGGCCTTCATGAAGCACCATTTGTATGATGATTTGCTTTTTTTAGTCAATTTATTTAAAAAAAAAAAAAAAAAAGAAAGAAAGAAAGAAAACATTAAAACTTAGGACTGTTACATCACTGCCTGTGAATGTTTTTATTTTCCAAGTCTTGCTTGATGGTTTCAGGCTTTAAAGGTACTTTTTTTTAAGCACACACACTTACTGTCTGAGTGGAGTACAGAAGTCTATTATAGCTCTCATTTGAAATGAAACACTTATAATGGGTATTGAAACCTCAAGGAGAAAATAAATCCTATGTGAGTGACGCATCAGGGCTTGTAGGAGGCATCAGGAGGGGAAAAAAGCACATTCCATACGCATTGTAACAGTCAGCTTGCTTACTGTTTGTCTCAGCTGGAGCAGGAGCCTAAATGGCCGAGCAGATGCTGTGACAGAGCCCCCCCCCCACCCCCACCCCCACTGTGCCATTACTGCCTGCTGTGAGCATGCTGCAGCTCTCTGAGAGAAGAGGCACTGCGGTACGGCCTACTCAAACCTATCATTTCCTTCCTGCTCTGCTGATCTATCATTTTCCTGTCCTTTCAACAAAGCTTTGACACACTCTGCGACTGTGGGAAGATTGCACAATCCATCCACATCTCTCACACACAAGCTAATAAACCCACTATATTATATTATATTAGCCGTAGAAGTTGTACTCATTTAGTCAAATGTCATCATTGAAATCATTGTATTTCTCCTAAAATATTGGGAATCAAAGAATCAAATCGAATAAAAGCTGTATTTTCTTTATTATTAAATGGCACAGTCAACCCCCGGTAATACACGGCTTGGAACTCGCGGCTGGGAAAATTTGCGGGTTCTCATTTGTAACCTAACTGACGGCAAGTTACAGATTATGTTAGGAATAACATTTTAAACTTTTAACAAATTCCATAAAAAAAAAATATTTTAAACACATTATTGTATTAAAGTGACAATGTCTAGATGAATTTATGCAGGTACCATAGGTAAGGGGGGGAGGGGGGGTCTTAGAACGTAACGCCCGTGAGTTCCGGGGGGACCACTGTATAACATCAGAACATAGTACAAACAATAGGGCAGAAAAAAATATTACGATTAATTAAAAATTAAAAATCAATTAAAATTACAGATCTTAGATATGTTCTCAAATTAAGAAGCATTTAGTAACTCTTACAATGTATATATAGTGCCATGGACTGTTAACTCACACAGAAAGCAACAGGGCCGCTCCTGCTAACACCCACTTGGCAGGCGGGTGGCGTGTTTTGAGGTGAAAGCTCCAGATAAAGGTGGGACCACGGAGCTTGGTTCGGTACACTGGGCATTCATAAGTGTTGTTGAGCTCCAGCTTGTCAGCAGGTAGTGCACGGATATACAGCACTGGCATGGCCGGAGTCAGGTCCTTTAACACAGCCTCTGACAGCACCCCTGCTGACGTATCCCATCGAGCACCTGGGGGAGACACCGAGAAAATCAGAGCTGTCCTCAAAACAGCAAATCATCTTCCATAAAACCTTATCAGGGTTTATCTGATGCTTGACCTTCTCACTTACCCTCCATGTAGAGCCCGTGAACGTAAGCACCTTCTCGAGGTGGGTGGCCGTAATCATCCTTTGTCTTCTTCGTCACATCTATAGACAAAGCCATTTTGTCAAGTGGCCACTTGTTCTTACGAGCTATACTCTGCATGACCGCTGAAACACAAAAGATCACCTTCTTAAATTGTGCATGTCAGCAAATTTTCTTTTTGCTCTTTATGATGACCTAAAGCCCACTAATAAGAGAAATTCATAACAATTTGGGGTTTTGGGAGAAGTTTTGTGTCACTTCCCGGGAGACAACCTGTGAACCTTTACATTTACAACATAATCTACTAATGGAAAAACTTAACTACTGACAACATTTCTGTTAATGACAAAATGTTAAAAATCTAATTTCATTTGAACATGTGCTTAGCTACCTCATGGGCATCAAATATTCCCACAAGATTACTAATATTTGACCTTGTGAGGAGGCATGAGCAAAAGGAGGCATGCTTTTTTTTAGCTAGTCATAGCATTAATTAGCTGAATTAATAAGTATGTTAATGGAAAGTCTTGTTTACCAGTCAGAAAAGCCTGTGGGCTGAACAGTCCTGGGAGCCAGACCACGGCCGGAAGCACAAAATCTTGAGTCCAGGTGTCCAGCTCTCGACACTGACTGAGCACATCGCTGAACCTGGAGTAGAGCAATGTTTTAAAACACACCATCCTGAAAGTAAAACATCTCCTCTTCCCATTCTACTATATACATTTAACAGGATGTAAAGCAGGTTGATGAATTCTGTACCACTGGGCCAGTGTGTTGGTAGAGGGGTAGGTCAGTCGGATCCAGCTTTCAGGAACTCGGTTGTAGTAAAGAGCCGTCTGCAAAATCTCCATATCAAGCGAGATGCTTAACTCACCCTGAAGAATACGAGTATGCAAGATATACATTATATTAGAATTTTTGCATGAGAAATCAACAACGTTTCAGCCTTTTAACAGAATGCTTGTTAACACCTTAAGGGTCCTTCATGCAATCCTTTTATGGAAAACCAGAAAGTCCGAAAGTTAATGAGATACCTTGAGGGCCAGGGCCAGCTGTGTGAGAGAGCTGTGGATCTCAGATATCAGCAGGTTCATGCGCTCACACTCCTGCAAACAGAGCAGAACCAATGGACTGCGCTCTGCTGTTTTAGCGAGCAGCTCTGACATGCTGTATTTCTCAGGCAGTTTCTCCAGAATGTCATCGAGCACACATTTCACCTGAAGTCAGAACAATTTAAAATCAAAATGTGATTATAATTTGTTTTTATTCAGTCCTGAATGAATGCATGAAGAACATAAATATGTACCTTCTCCTCCATGCTCTGTGCTGCTTCTTCTCCCACTGAGTCTCGGCACTGTAGTTCTAAAAGAGTGTTAAAGAGAGCGTTAGATGTAACGGTCATAAACTCGATCTCTGCATTGGGATGCAAGCCATAGAGGCTTGGATTTTCCTCGGGCAACCTCTCGTCCACGTAACTGTGATAGCCAGAGTAGTCCAGATCAGGAGGAACTAAGAAGCCAGGGCAGAGGAGCAGCTCTCCTTTAAACTAAAAAGTGGAAAATAAACACATAACCAGCATCATATCCCTGTATTTATATTCCTTTATGCATTTATTATGGACAGTGAAGGATCAATATGCATCATTAATTAAACAAACATGCACAATATCTAATGCTTAAGTCAACATTAGGCTCAAATCCAATCTCTTTGTTTCACATTTGTTTGTTTGTTTGTTCATTTTTCTTAAGTAAACTTACTGAAAATTACTACTAAAATTTCTTGTTCAGATGAGGACAACAGTAATATGAGCTTGTGTAGTGAGATTTGATCAATACTATGAAGGTTAAGTGGCACGATCAGTCACAGACATTTCCCAGTAAATAACAGTACCATTAATTCAATCACATTTATGAAACATTAGAGTAGGAGGTTTTCTAAGGTTATACAATAGGACACCACTAGGTGCCACTAAGCAACCAATATTTTAAACCTTATTTACTAAAGAATAAAATAATAAAATAAATAAAAACATCCACATGTAGATATTACAAATATAAGCAATAAAGGAAAAAAATAAAAAATTCAATTATTCAATTAAATTAAACCAAAGTTAAAAAAGTAAACAAATAAAATTAAAACTGAACATTGAACCCCAGCACTTCAGACTGATCCTATATATCTTGAGTATATTGATTTATTTCCAGACATTATAGTTTTATTGCCTTGTCAATTAACTTTACTGAGCTCAAAGAATTTCCAATAGCACTGATCACTATCAAAGTTTCAAGGTGTTGGTAGTTAGCTATACATTTTCCTTGTTGTAAACTAGAATTTGTTAACTAGCACTCAAGAAATGATTTATTAAAGACGTCAGTGCTTTATTCAATAACTGACTGTGATTTACTAAAAGACTTATTGATGGATTATATTGAAGTACCTAGGATTAGTACTTAGGCTTCTATTAGGATGACTGGTTCTGATTGGATAGCAGGGCCGCAGACTGGGAGCTTTGTGATTGTACTGAACAACACAAGGAACTTTGAAGTTGCACAAGAAGAACAAGTTCCTATTTAGACACAATAATTTTTAAAAGTCTTTTATTACCAGCTACAATAATCACCCTGCCAAAATGATTATTGCAGCTTTGGTAAAGCATCATATTTCAGTTGTAATGTAATGACGCACACTGCTGTGGCTCATTGTAAGTAGTATAATCATACTTTATTACATAGATGTCTTTGTGAGCAGAATGATATAAAGTCCCTTGGTCCCTCCACCTCCTGAAACCAATCCCATATGCACACCTGAACTTTTCCCAATCCTCTCCTATAGACTCTCATTTTTTGCTCATACCACAGGTTTTAGAATAGACCTTTTTTTTTTTTTTTTTTACACCTTAAGTTTTAAATTTCTTAATAATATTTGACCATGTAACTCTTGTTTTTAATCAGTTCTGATTGATAAAGATAGTTTTGTTTTATTTAATTTCTGTGGTCTGTATTCTTTACCATGTTTATGAATGAATAATTTGGGAATGGGAATTTGACATTCGTGTCACCTAATTTTTATACCCAAGTGAAACAGAAAGACATGGATTGACATTAAACTAGAAATCGAATGTTTGTTGCATTTTGTGCAACCCAAAGGGATACAAATAATTAATATGTCGTTTTTGTAATAAAAAAAAAAAAAAAAAAAAAAAAAAAAGCTGTGAATATAGAAAACAATAACTACTTTTTTCGTTGTGAAATACACATTTTGTGAGCTGAGTATATGTATTTATTAAAGGATTTATTAAAGGATTTATTGATAAATGTAATAGTTTTTCTCCTTCCTACATAACTGAAAGCAATAACCAGGAAAATTGCCTGCTATAGATACATGAAAGCTAATAATATTTTAGAATCATTATATTGTTAACAGTACTCAACAACCAGAGAAACTGCGCCAAATTAGAAAAAAAAAAAAAATAAGACGTGAATTAAGATATGAATTAAGACATGTTATAATGTTGAAGCAAAAACATTCCCAGAAGAGAAATGTTTCCGGCAAATTATTGGGGGGAAATAAATAAAAGTGTATATACTATGTATAGTTATATATAGTATATACTGTTATACATTGCATACATATCATAAAACTTTGCTGAGAGAATTATTATAATTTCTAATAATAATTATCATAATTAATTTTACCATCTCAGGATTGAATAACTCCTGTATATATGTGCGGCAGAGTCTCCTATCCCAGCCATCAGTGATGTGTCCTCCATACATGATCTCTCCTATCAGATAAGACAGGTCCTCCCATGGCACCTCAGCCAGACAAACAAACACAATTAGCATTGTGCAAAACAATGGGCCATCTCTTCTACACATTTATTTTGTCATTACAACCTCGGCATTTCATAAAATATATTTGATATATAAATATGTGATATATGAGACAAGTTAGCTGTTTACGTTGTTTGTAAATTATACAGACTATTCTTTTTATTGTATCAGACGTAGTCCTCAGACTTTCATAGTGTGTTATGATCTGACAGCTAGTCATGTCAGATCATACTGGAATGGTGTGACAAAAAAAAAAAAAAAAAACAACCCACAGAGATGTGGGCGTCTGGAGGAGAGAAAAGAGTGTGAGTGGAAGCCTCCGAGCTGATGACAGAAGCTGGAAGTTCACAGTCATTTGTATCTGTATTGTTTTGCAAATTGCTTCCTTCATCAGGCCTAATTGCAGTGATCACTTATGGAGTGGTGCGAGATGTCACGCGCAGTGTGTGTAATTACATTTAGTGTGACGCTTCATCGACCGCCTAATGAATCCCCTGTATACGCATGTACAGGTTAGTGTTTGGTTAACATAATGAAGGACATTCGTTTTTTTTTTGTTTTTTGGGGGGTTTTTTTGAAGGGAGAGGGAATTGTGCTGGCAGGATAATTGTTTTCAAGCAGCATGATGCAGAGAAGAGAAAAACATATTCTGAAATCTCACTGAAACAGTCTTCTGGCCCTCGATCTCGCAAAGGAAGAAAACGAGCCATGTTTTTTTTCATATGATACCACAAAAATGACCAAACACATTTCAGCACATAATTTAAGCAAAAACCGTTCGTTTCAGGGTTAGGGGAATACATTGTACTTACTTTTAAATGAACCTCCAGGTAGTTATACAGCACATTCATGGAGATGGTGAGGTCTCCTGTGTTAAATGGGTAGCAGCGATTCCAGCCTTGAGGGCCAAACTTCCTCCTCTCGCTGACACAAGCATGGAAATAGCAGAGAGAGAACAGGAGGGCTTTAAACTCCTGCTCGTGAGAGCACATCTCCATTGTTTCCTATCAAGAGACAGGCAGAAATGAACAAGGAGTTATAATGAAATGAAGTGGTATTGATAAACATTTGCATACACTTCTCCAGTGTTTAATGTATTGTAATTAATAAAATTGCCAAAACAAAAAAGTGAATCTGAATGTGGGTATATATTATCTACATGCACATGCAGAATTTTTCATATGTGTGGCATCCGGGGGAAATTCAATTGCTCAAATTATGCATAATTATGTTTCTCTTGTGCATGTACTCCAAAGAAAAACACTTGCATTTTATAGCATATAATTTATGTGAAAAAATATGAAAAAATAAATAATACATTTCCAGTAGAAAAAGACTCACGGCATTTAAGCATAAGCATTGCAGTGCCTTCACTACCTAATCTCTGTTCATGCTAATATTAGTTATATTCTATTCTGTTGACTAATTGGCTGGTTATAAATATATTTTTATTATGCTGTTTATGTATTCTTGACTGCTCTCATTTATACATAGTGTGTTTTGTGTTTTGAGAAAGTCACAATGCATGAGCATCATGGACATTTCCAACAGACTGCATCTGATTACTTCCTGATTAGGCTTCTACATATCACTCTGCCATGTAAGTATCTAAAACCTTGTTCAAACTGTGATGAAATCTGACAAGGGTTTAGACACCATTAGGCAGACTTTAGCCTAGTATTTGTTACCTAGAAGCGTCTTTGCAGGCAGGCTGCCAAGACAAGGACAAAATAACCTCAAAATATTCTTTGTCATTTTGATAAAATATATTTATGTTTTCTCAAAACAAAGATGAGCAATAGGTTTTAATTTGGGCATTTTTCAGAATTCAGCCCCAGTGAAATCTGACCAGTTTTCCCAAACCACCGCACATATAGCAGTCTTGGATTAGGTTGTGAGCCATGTCTGGTGCTTTCTGACCTGGCTGAAGTTGTGCAGTGCAGCATGTAGGCTGGCGTTCATGCCTGTAGGTGGCTCATTGGTCAGTTTGAGCGCATTTTCGAGGATGCCCCTGGGAATGATGTGCTCCTCAGGGCTGGGAGCAGGTTGTCCACTCATGAAAACTCTGTACTGTGGGTGAGCTTTTCTTCCGATATTTTCCAAAAGACCTTCCAGATGAACCAGCCAGCGCTCCACTAAATGCACATTCTGTTACAAAAAAAGAATCCCTTCATTTTCTTTAAAAATGCTAAAGAATCACGTTTGCAATTATTTAATCTTAAACAAATTGCATTATCAAGTGCATTGGACCATAAATACCAAATGAATCGAGTATAAGAGTTGCAGAAGAGTGGTATACCATCTGACTGGTAAGACATCAGGAAATCTTCAACTATGAGAACACGCATACAACAGACCAAATAGTTACAAGTGAGCACACAGTCCAGTTTATAGAAACCATATCTATTCCTCGTGTAGCAAAACCAAGAATTAAATACACAAGATCCAGAAATAATCTTATTACAGTTAAAACTGAAAAATGCCAGATAAACAAACACAACAAAGTTCTAAAGTTTGGTCTTTTAAACATTAGATCACTTGCACCCAAAGCACTGATTGTAAATGAGATGATCACAGATAGTAATCTCGATGCACTGAGACCTGGATTAAACCAGGTGATTATATGGGTCTAAACGAGTCTACACCGTCAGGATATGTTTATAAGCATGAGCCCCGTCAGACTGGTCGTGGGGGGGTGTAGCTACCATTTATAGTGCCTCTCTTAATGTTAGTCAGAGATTAGGATTCAGTTTTAAATCATTTGAAGTGCTCGTTCTTAAAATTGTACTTTCAGACATACATAGAAAACTTGCTCTGGTAACCGTGTACAGACCCCCAGGGCCCTACGCTGATTTTCTTCAAGAGTTTGCTTGTTTTTTTTCAGACCTCTTGATCAATTTTGATAAAGTGCTGCTTGTAGGAGATTTTAATATTCATGTAGATGATTAAACTTATTAAACTCTTTTGGGGTTAAACAAAACGTCACCAGACCAACTCATCGTTTTAACCACACACTAGACTTAATAATATCCCACGGAGCAGACGTCAATGATATAGATATTTTACCTCAGAGTGATGACATCACAGACCATTATCTTATACTGTACACACTACCGGTAGAGCAGATTAGCCGTGTTTCACCACGCTATCGACTTGGTAGGACTATTGTTCCAACCACTAAGGACAGATTCATAAATAACCTGCCCGATTTATCTCAATTTCACACTAAACCCATAACTGCTAATAATCTTGATGAAATGGCTAACAACATAGACCTTATCCTCACTAGCACATTAGACACCGTTGGCCCCATCCGGTTAAAAAAGGTTAGAGAACAAGCACCTGCACCTTGGTATAATAGTCATACACATGCCCTCAAGAGAACAGCCCGTAATCTGGAGAGAAAATGGAGGAAAACTAAATTGGAGGTATTTAGAATTGCGTATAAAGACAGTATGCTCAGCTACAGACAGCTACAGACAAATTTCAAATCTCCCATTTATGTCTAAGATTTTAGAAAAGATTGTCACTGCCCAGTTACGTTCCCACTTGCAAGAGAACAATATCTTTGAAGAGTTTCAGTCAGGTTTTAGGCCCCATCATAGCACAGAAACTGCCCTAGTTAAAATCACTAATGACCTGTTTTTAGCTTCAAACCAAGGCTTCATCTCGCTGTTAGTTTTACTAGATCTTAGTGCTGCGTTCGACACTATAGATCATGATCTTCTCCTAGATCGCTTACAGAATTACATCGGCATTCAGGGACAGGCATTAAGCTGGTTTAAATCCTACCTGTCCGATCGTTACCATTTCTTAGATTTAAATGGAGAGCTATCCAGGCTAATGCTAGTGAACTATGACGTGCCACAAGGTTCAGTTCTAGGACCCCTGCTCTTCACAATATACATGCTTCCCTTAGGAAATATTATTAGAAGACATGGAATTAGCTTCCATTGTTATGCTGATGATACCCAGCTATATATCTCATCTAAACCAGGCGATACAGCTCAGTTAACTCGGATAACTGAGTGTGTTAAGGAAATAAGAGATTGGATGACCCATAACTTTCTACTTTTAAATTCTGATAAGACAGAGATTTTGTTTATCGGCCCAAAAACTAGTATACAGAAGCTCCAGCATCTCAACCTGCATTTAGATAGATGTTCTGTAACCACTAGTTCAACAGTAAAAGACCTGGGAGTTATTTTAGACAGCAACTTATCTTTTAAAAATCATATCAACCAAGTTACAAAAACAGCCTTCTTTCACCTTAGAAATATTTCTAAGCTAAGAAATATGTTGTCTATATCCGATGCAGAGAAGCTCGTCCATGCATTCACGAACTCCAGAATAGACTATTGTAATGCATTACTAGGTGGATGTCCTGCATCATTAATAAACAAGCTTCAGTTAGTTCAGAATGCGGCAGCAAGAGTTCTTACTAGGTCAAGAAAATATGATCACATAACCCCAATCTTATCGTCCCTACACTGGCTTCCTGTTAAGTTTCGAATAGACTACAAACTACTGCTTCTCACTTATAAAGCACTAAATGGTTTGGCTCCCATGTATCTCTCCAGTCTTTTAACACGCTACAATCCGTCACGCTCCCTGAGATCTCAAAACTCTGGGCTTCTAGTAGTTCCTAGAATAGCAAAGTCCACTAAAGGCGTTAGAGCATTTTCACATTTAGCTCCCAAACTTTGGAACAGTCTTCCTGACAGTGTTCGGGGTTCAGACACACTCACCCAGTTTAAGTGCAGATTAAAAACATATCTTTTTAGCAAAGCCTACTCATAACACGTCTCACCTCATAACCTTGTGCTCCAGAACATCTGATCACATGCACATTATCAACTTGTGCTGTTAATATCATGAACAGCAGCTACGTTAATTGCTCTCCACTGCTTCTCTTTCTCTCCCCATCCCGAGGCATCCTGAGGTTTGGCCAGCTCCAGTCACGTCCCACCTCGTGAAGATTATGGAATTTAAAGAAGTAGATGCCGAACTCGCAAACATCCTGAACCATCTAGAGACGTACCAGTGCCAATTGGATCCCACTACATGTGTGGAGTTTTGACATTGGACCTCCTGGAGTGTTTAAAGGCTCTGGCATGGAAAAGCTGTTGCTGGATCTGTGATGATCACAAATGTTGAGCTCAGTAGC
>JAAIIK010023550.1:0-22312 GCA_014706435.1 Silurus glanis
ATATATATATATATATATATATATATATATATATATATATATAAAGAGAGTGAGAGACAGTCTGTGGTGTTGTGGTAAGATGTATTTGTCTTCTGTAGCATGTCAGTGACAGGAGATTTACCTCAGTGTGCTGGTGTAATAGTGAGCCATGAGAACAATGACATCAAAGTGGCACAAGAGAAGAGCAGAGGTAAATCAAATAAGAATAATAACCAGCATACCAGATTTATGTGTTTTGCCTGTCCAGGTTTACATTAATCTTGTAATGACATACTTTCAATTAGGTTCATGAATAATATTTGTTTTATAATTTAGATGAATAACTGAATAAAACTGTAAGATAATATTAAATAAAACAAAAAATACCCAAAATCTCTCTCTCACGTTATCAGCGGTCAGCTACCTCACAGGCCCCAAGTCCCTCATTTATGTCAGTGGAGCATTATCAATGTGGGTAAGAAAAAAAACCCATAATATTCACAGAAACAGAACCCCCCACCCACCGACCCACCAGAATTATTCAATGTTTAATGTTAGTTGTATTTGTCATTATTCTCTGCTGCATTTGTCATTTTGAATCTGGCAGGGTGATCGCATGTGGCACTTCGCCATCTCTGTCTTTTTGATTGAGCTATATGGACATAACTTACTGCTAACTGCTATTTTTGGGCTGGTGGTGGCTGGTTCTGTGCTTTTCTTGGGTGCTCTACTTGGAGACTGGGTAGACCGTAACCCAAGAAACAAAGGTAGGTTGTGCATTTTATTAATTTGCCATTCTGTGTAATTTGTGCAATTACAGTGTCACGTGATCATAATATAATAATACCCTGAATTTATTAGAAAATGGATAGTACTTGATCAGGGTTATAAAAAAAATTTGAACATCCCACAGAGCACTATCAAATCCATTATAAAAAAAATATATAGAATTTTGCACAATCAAAATCCACCAACAATTAGTGACAAAGTAAGGAGGACATGAATCAGATAACTCTAAAAGAGTTGGAAAGATTGATAGTTATATGTGACCATAGCCAAGATTCCAAAAAATGGGCTTTATTTAGGCATGGAGAGAAAAAAGCTAATATTGAAAAAAAATTAATTAGCATAGCTGTGGAAAACAGTTCACTGCTCTGATGACACCAAACGTTTGCCCTTTGCAAAAAGCACTACAGCATTAGTAGAAGCATGTTGTAGGGTAATACATTTCTATAACATGTCTCAGCAGGGCCCCTTAAACTACTCAAGTTTATGGGCAAGATGGATGGAGCGAAATACAGGGTAAACTGAGAAGAAACCTTGTTTTGGTCTGCAAAACACTTGGATAACAGGGTTGAAGACATACTGCCAAATGCGTCAGTGTAGCGATTCAAAACTGAGAACCTGAATGTGGTAGACTTGCCCAAGCAAAGACAGGACTAGTGCTGTTCACCAGTAGTATTCAGCCAATCTGACAAAGCTTGAACCATTTGCCAAGAAGAATGTGGAAAAGTTTCAGGATATGCAGTAGAGCTGCAAAACTGAGAGATCAATACCAAATACTTGCAGCTGTAATTGCAGCCAAAAGTTTAATACTTGTGCAACCAATACATTTTCTGTGACATTTGTATGTGCTATATTGTAATGTCATGAGTTACTAAAGGTTTGATGTACTTCTGTTTTTAAGGCCTGAAACAGTCCTCTATGTTCTTTACTGCAGTGGCTCATGCATCCATGTTCATTCAAAACATCTCAGTGACAGTCTGTAGCATTGTGCTGATATTGGTATTCTCATACAAAAAGTGGATTGAGCAAACCTGGGACGGTTATTTGACTGTGAGTAATTGTTACGGTTTCTCTACATACATACTTCATGGGTTAATATTGGTAAATTTTATACTTTCAGTACTGTATCGTAAGCAGTTCTAATGTAACATGTTGCATCACATGACTCACATAAGGCAGTTTGTTATACGGTGGTCATCATCCTGGCAGATGTGGCGAACCTCGCCAGCACAGCCCTCAACATTGCCATTCAGAGAGACTGGATAGTAGTCATAACCGGATACAACCGTGGCCACCTAGCTGGTAAGAGACTATGTGCATATCATTCAAATATTTATAATGGAAACATAAACATTTTATTACAACCTAATATGATGTGCATGCATCATTCTAATAACATCACCATTATACAAGGGAAATTGCTTTAATTCCACTATAGGGATGAATGCCACGATGAGACGCATTGACCAAGTGACGAACATTTTGGCTCCACTGGTTGTGGGTCAGGTAATGACCCTGGCCTCAAATGTGGCGGGTTGTGGCTTCATCCTGGGCTGGAATCTGGTCTCTTTGATTGTGGAGTTTGTCTTCCTCTCTAGAGTATATCACATAGTACCAGAGCTTTCACTTAAACTGCCCTTAGTAGAGGAGAAGTGCTATCTGGAGAGGAGGAATGAAAGGAAGATGTCAAAAGGTAAGGGAGTGATCTAAAATGCTACAATTACAATAGAGAGAGAGAGAGAGAGAGTTAGCCAAATAATTATATGCTATGATGTGTGTGGACTTTACTTTAATCTAAAAGGAAGTCAAATTTAGATCAAACTTAGGTCAATGGCATTCTTTTAAATTTACATTCACAGTGTAAAGAATGAAATGTGTATTTGTGAAGTCACACCTGCTACACATGAGTAGTAACAATTGTTTTACATTATGCAGGTGAAATTTCATTGAGGCATTTGAGAGGGAGTACCAGCCAGACACCATGTCTGCATCGCCTGCACAGGCTCCTTGGCACCTGCAAGGAGGGCTGGAAAACTTACTATAGGCAGCCTGTGTTCCTGGCAGGAGTGGGCCTGGCATTTCTCTATACCACAGTGCTGGGCTTTGACTGCATCACCACAGGTTATGCATATACCCAAGGCATCAGCGGATCCCTTCTCAGCTTTCTCATGGGCGTCTCAGCCATGGCTGGCCTGCTTGGTACAGTTCTGTTCACCAATCTCCGCAAAACCTATGGTCTGATCAAAACAGGCATGATCTCCAGCTGCTTGCATCTGTCCTGTCTGCTGTTGTGCGTGTGTTCTGTGTTTGCTCCCGGCAGCCCTATGGACCTTAGCATGCTAAAAGAACCTAATGCTTCAGACTTGGGAAAGATGAATGGAGGAGGACACAGCAGACATGAGAACATGCTTCAGTGGGGCAACAACCAGCCCCTGTTGCCTGACCGCTCCTCAATTCATTGGACCAACAATACTGTGCTGTTTGAAAATGCACCAGGAGGGCCTGTACCTGAGTCTTACATGTCCATCATTCTGTTGTTCCTAGGAGTCATCACAGCTCGAATTGGTGAGAAGAATGAATGCTTAGAGTATCTACCTTAAGCTCACACCTTAAACACTTAGAATTTGTAGTTGGTGTTGACCGTTGTTGATATTGATGAGATTATTTATAGTGGATACATACCACCAATGAATTGCAGCAAAAAAAATTAAAATTTATTTGATAAAGCAAGCAACAAAATTCAAGTGAAAATAAATAGTTACATTTCAGAAAAAGAGAGAGAGAGAAAAAACAAAAAATGGAAATACTTGTACAAAGGGTTGCACACCCAGCTATAATGGCGCATGGGACTGTGCTTAAATTTATCCATGATCACACTCAAATCCAAATGAATTCATTATCATACATTTGTTACCAGTAATGTTATTCTGATTAACCCTAAATAAAGACCAGTTGTTCTCCAAGATTTTCTTGACATCATCTTGGTTTATTAAGACTGCTGAAGCCATAATCCTGAAAAAAAAAATGTGTAAATGTGTAAACATAATTCTAGAAATCCACAAAATCAGGTTAAAAAAACTAAAACAAAAGCAGACTCAAAGTCAGTCTATATTACAAATGGGAAAAAATCCCCAAAATCTTAAAAAGAACTCGAAAAATCTCAAACAAAGTACTTCTCTGTAAATATGGCAAAAATATATTCAAAGCAAACTCTTCTCAGGAAATAGTAGAGTAACACAAAACACTCTTAAACAAGAACTTAAACAGGGCCGCTTGTATTACGGTGGCCGAGAAGTGCAAAACACATTAACAAATCAGAACACAAATTACCAAATTAGAAAACACACAAACAGACAAACAGGAAAAGGTAGTTATAGTTTGTGAATGGAAACTCACCGATCATTGGACAAGACACCTGTCTTTCAAGATATACAGGAAGTGAAATATTATAACTTGGTTTCTTGTACATGTGCAAAGTTCTCAGTTTACATTAAACTATTTTTTATTTTGATTAGTGCACCTTTACATACAAGAAAATAACAGAAGTAAACATTAGCAAGCAAGGAGAAACTGTTGTACTTCCTGTATATCTTGAATGACAGGTGTCTTGTCCAATGATCGGTAAGTGTTCTATTTGCAAACTTCTTCTTCTTCTTCTATCGGCTTCTCCCATTAGGGCTCGCCACAGCGGATCACCTGTCTCCATACCTGCCTCTTTCAACCCAACTACCTGCATGTCTTCCCTCACCACATCCATAAACCTCCTTTCTCTTTTCCTTCTTCCTGGTGGCTCCATCCTCATCATTCTCCTACCGATATACCTCATGTCCCTCCTCTGCACATGTCCAAACCATCTCAATCTCGCCTCCCTCACTTTGTCTCCAAAACGTCCTACATGCGCTGTCCCTCTAGTAAACTCATTTCTAATCCTGTCCATCCTCCTCACTCCCAACAAAAACCTTAACATCTCCAGCTCTGCTACCTCCAGCTCCACCTCCTGTCTTTTACTCAATGCCACTGTCTCTAAACCATACAACATCGCAGATCTCACTACAGTCCTATAAACTTTCCCTTTCACTCGCACAGATACTCTTCTATCACAAATCACTCCTGCTATCACTCTTCTCCACCCACTCCACCCTGCCTGCACTCTTTTCTTTACTTCTCTAACACACTCTCCATTACTTTACACTGTTGACCCCAGGTACCTGAACTCATCCACCTTCTCCACCTCTTCTCCCTGCAACCGCACCCCTCCACCGCCCTCCCTCTCATTCACACACATGTACACTGTTTTACTCCTACTGACTTTCATTCCCCTTCTCTCCAGCACGTACCTCCACCTCTCCAGGCTCTTCTCAACCTGCTCACTACTCTCACCACAAATCACAATATCATTCCATTTGCAAACTATACCTACCTTTTGCGGTTTGTCTGAATTGTTGCACGAAAACACATTAACAAATCCGAAAACACAACGACAAGTCAGACAAACCGGAAAAGGTAGGTATAGTTTGTGAATGGAACACTTACCGATCATTGGACAAGACACCTGTCTTTCAAAATATACAGGAAGTCTTTTTTTTTTCTTTTTAAATTTTCTTTGTTTTTTTTTGTTTTTTTATTAAGCAATTAGCCATATACAAACAACGGGGCAATAACAAGTACAATTTACATTACAATACACAGAACAGGTGCGTGAAAATACAAATATATACACATATATTTAGGGGAAAGAGGGAAAAAAATAGATAAATAAATAAAATAATATATTTTAAATATAATAATAATAATAATAATAATAATAATAATAATAATAATAATAATAATAATAATAATAATAAAATTAAATAAAAAAAAATAAACAGGGCTATGGTTTATTCTGTAAATCATATTGTTCTATAAAGGACAAACGATTCATTGTATTTTTCTTTTTAATCACTTTAAGGGCTTTTATGAAAGAAATAAACTCATTATAACATATAATAATATTCAAGTATTTCGATTTGTGTATATAAAATCTTTCCATCAGAAGTATATTATTAACAAGAAAGTCGTCTTTGTTATTGTTCATTACAAGTCCAAAGATAATGTCCTTCACAGTGAAATTTCTTAGATGGGAAACCTTTGGGTAAAACCAGTTATGGATATCAGACCATAAAGCGTCTGAAGTAACAGTCTGCAGCAGGAGAAAGTTGGAACGTATGTGTAAAAGTGTACAAACTAATCTTTATGTCATGATATACTGCAGCATCTCCAACATCACTGCATATGAATGTCCTTCCCCAAAGTAGATTTAAATTAATTCAAGTTTCTCCTTGCTTGCCAATGTTTACTTATTACTTATTTTCTTTTATTTAAAGGTGCACTAATCGAAATAAAAAATAGTTTAAAGTAAACGGAGAAATTTACACATGTACAAGAAACAAAGTTATAATATTTCACTTCCTGTATAACTTGAATGACAGGTGTCTCGTCCAATGATCGGTAAGTGTTCCATTCACAAACTATACCTACCTTTTCCGGTTTGTCTGAATTGTTGTGTTTTCGGATTTGTTAATGTGTATTTGGATTTGTTATTTAGTTTTTGCATTTGTTATTTTGTTTTCGGATTTGTTAGTGTTTTCTAATGTGTTAATTTGTTTTCGGATTTGTTAATGTGTTTTGCACTTCTCAGCCACCGTATGCTTGAGATAGCACTGCAGACAGTGAAACAAAACCACATAACCAACAACCAAGCAAAGAAATTACACAAAGCGGGGGAACTTAAATACACACAGGAGGTGGCTAATGGGGGACACAGGCGACATCTGGTGTGTAAACAATGGAAATGCAAGGAAAGAACATTTACAAAAAGGATCGAAACCTAAAAGGACCCCTCAAATCCTAACAAAATAATGGGGCATCACAATGACAGCACCAAGAGCAGGATGTCCCTTCAAAATTGACAAAATATCAAGATAAAAATCAGACAGGATGCTTATAGCCATATTTCAATATTTAAATATTTGCAGGAATATCTGGAAAAACTGGTCACTTTCTGCATACGACAATAGTATGTGTGCTATGGGTTAAGGCAGAGAGACAGATTTACATAGAAAATTTTATTTTGGCAATTTATTTATTGCCAAAAAATGTTTTTACTCTGGTAAAGCCTGATCTCATCAGACCAGAAAAAAATCACTTTTGTCTTGTTGTGATTGGTCAACAAATGTTGGTTATGGAATGAGTAAGAATAAATCAGATGCACTCAGTTAATTAAACTGCTAACTTGCATGTGGTCTACTACACTTTCCTTTACTATGCCACTTGCTCTTATTTTTATAGGCCTGTGGTCATTTGACCTGACAGTAACTCAGCTGCTGCAGGAAAACATCTGTGAGTCTGAGCGTGGCATTGTAAATGGAGTCCAGAGCTCCCTGAACTACATGATGGATCTCCTACACTTCCTCATGGTGATCTCTGCACCGCAGCCACAACACTTTGGTATTTTCGTTATCATCTCTGTGTTGTTCATTACTGCAGGCCACATCATGTACTTCGTGTATGCCTGGAAGTCATAAAGAAAACAAAGCCTCAAGGGTTAATCCTCACTTGTGTATGATTTAAAGGTACAGTCCCTGAAATTGATGTGTGTCACGCATGATGTGTCAATTCACTTCGCTCTGAATATCTCCATATGCAGCTGCCTGTCATCGCACCATTTAGAGGTGTTCAGCCTTAGCACCGTAGCTTTGGGGTCTCAAAAGAGGAAACAGTACCACCTCCTGGATGCTGATGGAAGCACTTGTAGCTTTGTGAAGTTTTCTGAGAGCTGTTGCGTTCTCAAAAGGACAATTCATCCAGATCTAATATCAATATGAATAGCTGGATTTTGATGGAATTCTCGGTGGATAAGCAGGATGTGATCCTTAATGGATTTGTGACATAGCCTCAATTGTTTGTTGTTAAATATAACCCAGCACCAAAATGAAAAGCTGCACTGTACAATGTCATGGTTTTCGACTTACCAGAAAAATCCCCAAATTCCACACCTGTTAAACAACATATACACAATAAACAAAGGTCATAAAATTTCCTACCAGTTTTTTCTATCATATATGTTTTATTCTGGTAAAGCAGGTTTTGTATGCCTCTGTGAAAAAAACTGTATTTATCCAACAATCCACTCATCTCACTTTATGTGACGTATTTCTTAGAAGTTCTGAAGGCTAAACCTTACCAACACACAACTCTTGTATTTATCACACATACTTTGCAGTGTTTGCTCGGTTCTTTTGTGTGTCATTTTATGGATGCTCCATGTACAGTGCATCCCGAAATATTCACAGCGCTTCACTTTTTTTGTCTTGTTTATTTAGTTGTTTCAGCCGTATTACAAAATGGATTAAATTAATTATTTCCTTTAAAATTCTACAAACAATAACCCATAATGACAACATGAAAAACTTCAGTTTAAAATCTTTGCAAATATCTTTGCAAATCTCTTTGCAAAAAATTTTATTAAAAATAAAAAACGAAAAAAAATAAATAAATAAATAAATAAAAACAATTTCACATGAACATACTGTAAGTATTCACAGTCTTTGTCATGATACTCAAAATTTGAGCTCAGGTGCATCCTGTTTCCATTGATCATCCCAGTCAGGTTTGAGGGAAAGATGAATGCAGCAATGTACACAGACATCCTTGATGAAAAGCTGCTCCAGAGCGTTCTGGACCTCAGACTGGGGCATTAAATCCATTTTCGAATAAAGCTGTACATAACAAAATGTGGAAAAAGTGAAGCGCTGTGAATACTTTCTGGATGCACTGTACTACCCTGACACTGTAAAATACATTTTAAAACAGAATGCAATCATTTGCAAATCTAATATAACCATATTCTATTCACAATAAAACAAACCATATCAAATGTTTAAACTGAGAATATATTAATTTTAAGAAAAAAAATTAAGTCATTGTGAATTTGATATCTGCAACAGGTTATGTTTACCACTGTGTAGCATCATGTCTTCTGTCCGTATACATCTGGGAACTGAGGAGAACAGTTGCTGAAGTTTTAGGGGAGGAATTTTGTTCTATATTTGTCCTATACAAGATTCTAGCTTCTTAACAGTTCTGGGTGTCCTTTGTTGTATTTTCCTTTCATGATGCAGCAAATGTTTTCAAATGGTAAAAGTTCCAGCTGCCAGACAGGCCAGTTCAGCACCTGGACTCTTCTACTGTGAAGTCATGCTATTAGAATAGATGTAGTATGCAGTTAGCATTGCAACCTTGGCAAATGTGCAAGCTTCCACTTCCACAGGCAGTAATGCATTCCCATGCCATCAGAGATGCGGCTTTTTGAACTGAGCATTGCTAACAAGCCAGATGGTCCCGCTCCTCTTTAATCCAGAGGACATGGTATCCATGTTTTCCAAAAAGAAATAGAAAATTTGACTCGTCTGACCACAGAGAAGTTTTCCACTTTGCCTTAATGAACTTTGGCACAGAGAGGATGGCAGGGTTTCTGGATCATGTTTATGCATGCCTTCTTTTTTAAATGATAAAGATTGAACCAGCATTTGGGGCTGACACGTTAAACTGTGTTCACAGCCAATGATTTCTGGAGGTGTTAATAAACCCATGCAGTGATTATCATTACATAATCACAGCTGTTATAAAGCAGCACCGCCTGAAAGCCTGAAGATCATGGGCATTGAAATAATGATTTTTGCTCTTGTCCCTTGTGCACAGAGTTTTCTCCAGATTCTTTAAAGCTTTTGATGATATAATGTAGTGTAAATTATGAGATATTCAACTGTTTTGCAATTCTGTGTTGAGGAACGTTATTTTGAAATTGTTCCATAATTTGTAGACAGAGCTTTCTTTACAGATTGGTGAAGCTCTGCCCATGTTTACTTCCGAGAGACTCTGTCTCTTTAAGATTTTCATTATTTCATTATTATAGATCATTATTTATACTCAATCATCTTGAGAAGTATTGCAACCATCAAATTCTAAATTACCTTATCATTTAATATTTTTTCTCAGTTTAAACATTTGATATGTTTTCTATGTTGTATTGTGAGTAAAATATGGGTTTATGAGATTTTCAAATCGTTGCATTCTGATTTTATTTACATTTTACACAGTGTCCCAACTTTTTTTTGGAGTTGGGGTTGTATACAGATACACATTGTACATATGCACAATCATAAAACCCTGTTAAGAAAGGTTTAACTACTGTTTTTTTTTTTTTTTTTTTACTTATTAAAATTATATTCCTTTTGTGATGCTTTGTCACATCGTAAGTGGCACCAATGTTTGACATTTCTTTTGACTATTATTATGAATGGCATTGATATGGAGTATTACTATTACACAGTCGCTTTTTTTTTTTTTTCACAGTCGACTCATTTAAGGTGATCCTGGATATGAAAAAAAAAAATGAGTAAAAAAAATTGAGACAAAATGATTTGTATGCCCTGATTGTATGCGAACAGCATGCGAGTGCCGAAACGCAGTCGCAGCGTGAATAATGGCGTCATAAAACAAGTCACGTGACTTTACCTTTTTTTTTTGAAGCTAGAGCCACGCCTATATTTACTTACACACGGGTGAGTCCCTCCCACTTCTCTGTCATTTAATACATAGGGACGATTAAACACACAGGGATCTGGGACAAGAAGTCAAACTATGGAGTATAAATGTAATATTTCGGAATTATTTTAAATAGCTTCCCGTTGAGATAAAGTAAATGGTTAGGTTTAGAACAGAGAACCTCACTGGGGGTCGGATTGAATTTTGATCAACTTGTTGCTGTGTGAATGGATGAGGACGTTATCGCCTGGAGGATCTTGGCTTAACAGTGAATATGGCGATGTTAGAGAAAAGCCCGGTGTCGGCCAAGAGTGACCTACTATACCTGCGCTGGAGTCAGGTAGTAAAAGAACAGCAAGCTCGGCTGAGTCCAGGCCGGGAGAACACACCTTTGCTGAACAAACCCACTGCGTTGTCTAGGAAAAAAAGCTCCGAGGTGGTAAGTGTGTTCGGAAACCTGTTTCTCCAAACATTATGCATGCAAACACCTCGGATCTGCACAAACCAAGCGCTACAGTTCCTCTACCTTCTCTGATGTTGCCTCAATGACACACTCAGTGAGAGAGAGATTTCGTCTCATCCACGTGACTCATTGTCTTCGTATTTTATGTAGTATGAGTATGAGCATAATCTCTCCAATCTGCTATCGAAGACATTTAGATGCACATGCCTCTGAGTCAAAGTTACAAAACTAACTAGTACATTTTAACACGCAACACCTTCACACAGCTTTCAGGGAAAAACCTCTACCTTGAAACACACGGATCATTTCTGCTGTGTTGTTGTTGTTGTTGTTGTTGTTGTTGAAATATCTGTAGTGTATTTTGCGATTCTGATGCGTTGCCAATCGATGCTGTGTTTCCGGTTTTTTATTATTTATTTATTTTTTTTAAATGAGCGCCGCGCTGACGTCACGAGGCGGACATTGCTAGTTTAGGTACAAATGTGTTTAATACGAGACCAACTTGGAGCTTTGTTATACTTGTTCTTTTTTTCAACACTAACAAAAAAAACATAGAGAGATTTTCTCACTGTTTCCCACCAACTGATAACATTATAATAAAGTCTAGAAGTCTTTGATTCAATTGTATTTGTGTAGAGTTTTTAACAGTGGACATTGTGTCGAAGCAGCTTTACGGAGATAAAGAGTACCCAATTTAGTACCCTTTAAAAAAAAAAATCATTTTAAGTTTATCTAATGAGAAAGCCAGTGGTGACTGTGGCATGGAAAAACTCCCTAAAATGGTTTGAGGAAGAAACCTTTAGAGGAACCAGACTCAAAAGGGAACCCATCATCATCTGGGTTGCACCGAATGTCCATTCATTACAGGTCCATCATTGTTGAGGTGTACTGATCAGTGATAGATGCTTAAATGAAAAACTGTTCATGCAACTTACGGTCCTGAGCAATTGTAGTAGACTGTTGATATTAATCACAGACCAAATGTATCCTCATGGTTCTTAAATTGCCCAGTAACTTCATGGAGCTTTACGCTCTTGATGTGGAACCATCCCCAGCTGCACAGAGTGGTCTCTCTCCATTTGAAGAGATCTCCATACACAGATAGGTAGATAGAAGAAGAGCAAAATAGTCTAAACCTATGGACACATTACAATGGTACTCACATGTGCTTGTTGAACACCCCATTCCAGATTTCTGTCCAGGCTTTGCCTTAATACATAGTAACAAAATAAATATACAACCTCCACTCTTCTGGGAAGGCTTTCCACAAGGTTTTGGAGTTTGCTTGTGGGGATTTACTCATTTAGCCACAGGAGCTGATGTTCTGAGCAAGTAGGTCTGGCATTTATAACCCTAAAGACTGTATAAGACTGTAGAAAGAACATTACTTATAATCTTATACTCCAGTGCTCATGTTAGTTCTCACTCTCCAGTGTTCTGTATTGTTGAAAGATTTATGATCAAACTCTTGATGTCACCCAAATGAGGATGGGTTCCCCTTTTGAGTCTGGTTCCTCTCAAGGTTTCTTCCTCATAACATCTAAGGGAGTTTTTCCTTGCCACAGTCGCCATGGCTGCTCATCAGGGATAAATGCACACCATTCACCTTGACTGTTGATTTCTGTAAAGCTGCTTTGAGACAATGTCTGTTGTGAAAAGCGCTATAGAAATAAACTTGACTTGACTTGACTTGACATTCCTGTTAATCCCAAAGGTGTACAGTGCGGATGTGGTAAAGGTCTGTGTAGGCCACTCAAGTTCTTCCACTTCAGTGTTGGCAAACAATGTCTTCATGACTACAAGAACATTATCCAGGCTGGAACAAATTGGGGCCCCTTAGTTCCAATGAAGAGAAATTGTAATGCTAGTGCATACAAAGACATCTCATATAATTATGTACCACTTTAGGGCAACACTTGAGGAAATGCTCATATATGGGTCTGATGGTCAGGTGCCCACATACTTTTGGCTGAACATTGAACAACACAGTTGTGCTGAGTTATGACAGAGAATCTGCTTATTTAGTTAGAGAACTAGGAGATGATGCAGGATGATGTTGACTGCCAGTGAGAGCTTAAAAATATTGAAGCTTTAGGACTTTAGCATACACGTGACAAGGTGAGAGAGCTGGACAGAGTGAAATAACTAAATTGCTGCTCTCTTTAGGTAGCAATGACCCATTATGAGCAGGTGTTCAAGCATGTTTAGAAAAAAAGTTTAACGTATGAAATGTAACTTAAAACTTCACTTCAAAGTTAGTGCAATTACGTTCATTTAGGGCAAATTTCTCTTTTTAACCAGTTGCTCTAAAAGGCTTGTTCAAAGAAAACTTAAGCTTTTTGATTATTTTACCTGTTGGATAAAAGTAGGCTAATTCACAATAACACATTTACCCTTCACCACCTGCACAGTGTTATTTATATCTGGTGTTTGTCCTGCACATATTGCTTCTTTTTTTTTGCTTTATCTAAACCTCTGCGTCTCCCTTACTAATCAATAATTCTTGCATGATGTTAATGCAAATGAGTGTTAACCGCAAGATAAGCACTAACACGTGCAGGGTAAAGTGTATATATTACCATATCCAGGTACTAATCAATACGATAAGTACAACTACAACAAGTAGTTTGGTAGTTAATTATGAACTATGCATTAAGTACTGAGGTTAAATATCACTTGAAACAATGCTAGCAATGTAGTCATTAGTAATGAATTATGATACGTCCTTAACTCATGAAGCAGGACATAGTAACACTGTTTGATTTTCTAATGAGTGTGTTAATATTTGATAAATATATCTCAGAAAATTGAATTACAACATGTACACAGAGTAATGTTTTTTGTGAGTCTTTGTGATCACGATCGGTGATTCCCAGAAAGATCACTGACACAAAACTATTGCTAGGTAGGGCATCTATTCTACTTGGCATAATAAACAATATAACATTTATATCGTAGTTACTGAAATGTTAAACTACGCAATTCTGCATGAGCTAGTAGTTTCTCACTACGCATTTAAGACCTCATTAAGACACTGATGCGATTAGTGAGTAGTCCTTAGTTCATCTGTAATTATTGCTTAATTAAACATTGAAATACCTAACTGATATATTATTGAAATTGCATGCCCCATTTGCATATGTGAATTTGAATTGAACTAGAGCTGAAGCAAAACCTGTTTGGTATCAATTCTAAGGCGATTGTTTCAACACTGTTGTGTAAAGTTCAGCAATTCAGTATTGTTAAGAATACGAGCATTACATAAATAGGCAACACCCTGAAAGAAGAGTGAATGAATTATCGTGCATAACATTAGAGGTAGAGCAATTAGCGAACTCCTGGATCATTATCGTAAGTTATATTGCTTTAATAACTTATTTTTTAACTACAGTGTATCTAAAAGGCACGTACTGACAGAAAGTAAAGAATGTAATTTTGACATGGTCAGCAAGATTAAGGGGTTTGTGGGTTAAGCATAGTTGTTTAATTGTTGTATATTGTACTTTCTCTTGTGTAATTCATCATTTGACACAATTGTGAATGGCCTAGATAGTTAGGATAAGCTGGCTGTGTTTATAAGTAAACTACTGTATACAGCTGAGTTTTAAGCTTAGACTCAGCAGACAGTGTATATTGTTCAAAGAGACAGAGCGCCATTGTTTACCGTGCGTTTAACCTCTGTTTCTCCTTGGCAGATTGCATCGGAAGAGCAGCCACCTGAAACCATCAGCTGTCTCGTCTCGGACACCACGCAACAGGTAAAGCAAACTGTTTTGTGTGCACTTTGATTGTTTTTGGTCTTTGCATGACCTGAAATTCTGGTTGGCCTCCTCGGGTATGTCCGAATGCACATCAACAAGTTTGTACTAGACTTTGCTGTGTGTGTCATGTTAATCAGCTGTGGGGTTTTTTTTTTTTTTTATAATCTGATGACTTGTGAATGTCTTCTACTTCAAGATGTGCATTTTTTTGGGTTCTTTTACTGTCATCTGATAAAAACCACATGTTCAGAGAACATTGTTGTCTGGTGCTCTACACATTTTTTTGTGTAAATATTCTTTCTCGGTGTTGTAGGTTTGTGTGCAAAATGTGTCTTGTGCTGGCCATGCACTCAGAAATGCTTTTTTATCTAATGGACAAGAAAACTGGAAGGCCCATGTGAAACTAGCCAGAATCATCAGGTAAGTTTAGGCAAAGCTTAAATCTTAATCAGAATGTTTATCTGTATTAAAATAGGTTAGAGTTGATTATTTAATGAAATGTATATTATAATCACAGTTAATATACTGTAATAAAGTCACCTTACATAGTTTTAATAATTCCGATCCCCATCTACACTCTAAAGTCAAAAGTACTGTGAAACCTGAGCTTTTTAGCCATATCTGGTTCTTCCTCAAACTATTACCACAAAGTTGGAGGCACACAATTGTATAGTATGTCATTGGATGCGATAGCATAAAATTTCCTTTTTACTTGAACTAGTAGACCCGAATCTGTTTCAGCATTACAATGCCCCTGGTCACAAAGCCAGCTTCATGAAGATATGGTTTGGAGTGGCCTGCTAAAGAGCTCCGACCTCAACTTTGTTGAAAAGCTTTGAAATGACTTAAAATGCTGAAAGACCTCCTTAATCAGTACCATCAATACCTGACCTTAGTACCAGGCTTCCCCATAAATAAGACCGGATCTTATATGAATTTTTGCTCCAAAAGACACGGTAGGGCTTATTTTTTGGGGATGTTTTATATTTTCATGTACTACAATCTACCGGTACATTTATTTATGTATGGTACAAAAATCTATTATCATCCACTTCGTAATTGCTCTCATGATCACCATCTTAGTCATCAGCTAACCTTGTTATCTAAGAAACCCCAGTGGGAGCTGACGACTGGTCGTCTGTTTACAGTACCTCTCATACAAAGGCACCCGCTTGTGTATTATACTATTCACAATAGTATATAGATAACATATCAAATGTTGAAAGTGAGACATTTTGAAATGTCATGCCAAATATTGGCTAGTTTTGGATTTCATGAGAGCTACACATTCCAAAAAAGTTGGGACAGGTAGGAGGACCAATTTGCAACTTATTAGGTTAATTGGCAACACGACTAGGTATAAAAAGAGCCTCTCAGAGTGGCAGTGTCTCTCAGAAGTCAAGATGGGCAGAGGATCACCAATTCCCCCAATGCTGCAGCGAAAAATAGTGGAGCAATATCAGAAAGGAGTTTCTCAGAGAAAAATTGCAAAGAGATTGAAGTTATCATCATCTACAGTGCATAATATCATCCAAAGATTCAGAGAATCTGGAACAATCTCTGTGGGTAAGGGTCAAGGCCGGAAAACCATACTGATGCCCGTGATCTTCGGGCCCTTAGACGGAATGCTACTGTAATGGAAATCACAACATGGGCTTCCAGAAAACATTGTCGGGGAACACAATCCACCGAGCTATTTGCGGTTGCCGGCTAAAACTCTATAGGTAAAAAAAGAAGCCATATCTAAACATAATCCAGAAGCGCAGGCATTTTCTCTGGGCCAAGGCTAATTTAAAATGGACTGTGGCAAAGTGGAAAACTGTTCTGTGGTCAGACAAATCCAAATTTGAAGCTCTTTTGGGAAAACTGGGACGCCATGTTATCCAGACTAAAGAGGATAAGGACAACCCAAGTTGTTATCAGCGCTCAGTTCAGAAGCCTGCATCTCTAATGGTATAGGGTTGCATGAGTGCGTGTGGCATGGGCAGCTTACACATCTGGAAAGGCACCATCAATGCTGAAAGGTATATCCAAGTTCTAGAACAACATATGCTCCCATCCAGATGTTGTCTCTTTCAGGGAAGACCTTGCATTTTCTAACATGACAATGCCAGACCACATACTGCATCAATTACAACATCATGGCTGCGTAGAAGAAGGATCCGGGTACTGAAATGGCCAGCCTGCAGTCCAGATTTTTCACCCATAGAAAACATTTGGCGCATCATAAAGAGGAAGATGCGACAAAGAAGACCTAAGACAGTTGAGCAACTAGAAGCCTGTATTAGACAAGAACGGGACAACATTCCTATTCCTAAACTTGAGCAACTTGTCTCCTCAGTCTCCAGATGTTTGCAGACTGTTATAAAAAGAAGAGAGGATGCCACACAGTGGTAAACATATTTGAGATGTGTTGATGCTATGAAATTTGAAATCAACTTATTTTTCCCTTAAAATTGTAACTTTTCTCAGTTAAAACATTTTATATATCATCTATGTTGTATTCTGAATAAAATATTTAAATTGTGAAACTTCCACATCATTGCATTCTGTTTTTATTTACAATTTGTACAGTGTCCCAACTTTTTTGGAATCGGGTTTGTAATTCAATACATCATCGTGTGTTTCAACAGACCTTTACTACTACCGTAAATGCCAGCTAAAGATCTGAACTAGGGCTTATTTTCTGAGAAACATGGTAACACCCTTGTGGCACAAATCTCTACAACCACACTTCAAAACCTAGAGTAACATTTTCCCATAAGAGTGGAGGTTTTATGACAGCAAATGGAGACAGAATAGTATGGTTCAAAAGCACATACAGTACAAATCTTATGCTCATGTTTACACAAACTTTTGTGCCTATAGTGTAAAACTATATTTAGAAAATAATTGGGGGAGCTCATATTGGGGTTGATGGTTTTGTGATTATGATTTGACCTCTGACACTCAGGTTTTGGTTACCATGTGGTGTCTATTTGTTTTCTACAGGAGGTGTTTTATAGGACAGGAGCTGGTGCAGTGGCTGACAGAGCAGTGTGTGTTTGTCAAAAACAGAAATGCAGCTTCTAGAGTCTGGAATGTGTTGCTGGATCTGGGCATCCTGATTTCAGGTAGGATTGCAGGAGACTTAACATATGCATACTTATTAGTAAATATAATATTCAAGGCAGTAGAAGAAGGGTTCAAATGACATTGTATTGGAACAGCAAGATGGACTAGGTAGTTGGCTAACTATCCAGGACTGCTAATTGCCTAATTAGTAAAACATTGTATAATTTGTTATTGAGACCATTCATTAAGGCTACAAACTAAAATGAAGTTCAAAAGTTAAAGCAGGTTATACTTGTCCACAGGAAGTCCAAAACTCCATTCCTTTTGTGAATGTTTAAAGTGTCAAAATAATAGGTGTAAGGTAAATTCAGGTAATATGAGGCACATTAAGTAGCTTAAGTTTGCTTCCTTGTCTTAAAAAAATAGTATAACTGGTCAGTATTACACAAGGTTTCAGAAACAAAAACGTCATGGGATACTGAGATATATTTCTTCTCAAATTGGTTAACAAAGGAAAATAATCAAAAATATAATACCTCCAGTCATCCAAGAGTTTCTCAGTAGACATATGCATTACCCAATCATACACACTGATGGATACTTGTTATGAAAATATTGATAATAATAATAATGTTTATTAAAAAAGGATTAGTTTTTACCATTGTGGTAAAACTTTTTAGAATGAGAGGGGATTGCATTATATATTATAAAGGGTTTTAAGTTCCCTTGATATGTCTCATGCACACACATTAACATTGACTAATAATGTATGTTACAGTGGAAAGGCAGGCAGTTTTTGAAGACTCTGAAACGTTGTACCAGTTCTCCTTTGAGGAGTGTGAAGCCCAAAGCTGTGAATTTCGAAATCAGATCCAGTGGCATAATGGAGTGAATCTTCTCTTAAGCATGGCACTTCATAATCAGCCTCCTGTGGCCACACCTAAACGGTAAGTACTACATGAATTCTGCTTGATATTCTATAATATTATATTTCACATAAATTACAGTATATTATCTTTCAGTACAGAGGAATATGAGCAGATTTCATTACCTGATATTTATACTTGTGTAAGACAGATTAGAATTCGTGTCAGACCTCACACTTTAGGAGAGGAATGTATTAGAACCATTATATTATGTATTTGCACTTATCCATTTTTTAGTGCTAGTTTCAGAGTGTTTTGTGTGGTTTTTGAGATATAGTCTGGCATAAATTAAATGTTGTCCTTCCCCACCCAACCATATTGCAACGAACCAGTACTGCTTTGTATGTCTGATGATTGTATTATATTATCACATTAACACAACAAAGACATAAGTAGCACTGAATGACTGTGGTTCTGTCCATATAGCTCCTATTTGTCATATTAATTCACATTAAGTGTCCCCGAAAAGTATGAGAACGCAGTGATCAACACCTTTGCGACTCAATTGCAGTTACAGCACTCACCAGCAGGTGTCTATACGTTATAGTTTTATGCATTTTCTTGATATTTATGCTGTTTATTCCCTCACTGTTCCTCTTGAATGCTTTCATTTTACATACAGGCTGTTCACAGGAAGATTTCCTGTTGTTAAATAGATACTAGTATGAATTAAAGGCCTTTGTATGGATATGCAGTTTATTACTTGTAGCAGCCCATTTGAATGCTTCTCTTTTCAACCCACCATATGTATAGGAGTTAACCTTAGATTCAGATAGTAGTGTCTCACTAATCGTGTTTTTATTCCTCATATATATATTTCTTGATATATTCAATATACTGGAATGTAGTAGAGCTGGTTAACTAAATTAATGTTTTAAGTACATGCTGTGGCTCTCTCTCCGTCTAGATAGTTTCCATTGCTGATTTAAAGCCCAATACGGGTAGAAATACTTAGAGCACTACACAGATCTAGATAATGGCATTGCATTACATCCACAATGTGGAAAGGAATACACACAGATGTTGGCATTTGTAGTTGCTCTAGCTATAATGCTGTTACATGATGGCTTATGCTTAATTGTTCAATTGTGTGTATATGTCTGCTACTGCAGGTGTGAGGGAGACCATGAGAGAAGTTCTCTTGCTTGTAGCCCAGTGGATGTTGTCCAAGTGAGAGCATTGGAGCACCTAACATCAAAGGTGAAGAAAAAACTCTTAATGTTTAAATCAGAACCGTATTTATTCTTGAAATGTAAAATTTGAACTACTTCAGCTTATCATAGGGTATACACATAGTTTTTACATACTTTCTATTATGGCTGCTGCTATCGATTATTTTAGGAATTGTGTATTCTAACGATTATTTCATCGATTAATCGAGTGGTTGGATAAGAAGCACTTTTTTAATTAAATAGCAATACTAAATAAGAGAGAAAATTAGACGGGTCTCTTAAAATGAACAAGTAATTAGTTTTTCTTTTTATTGCTGAAATCACACAAGAATATCGGTGAAAACTAAACCCATTTAGTGCATTTAATTGCCATATTACATCAAAATACAAATACAGTGCATATAAAAATTCTCTTCGCAGTGGCAGCTTGGTGTTAGTGATGGGAAAATATTCGTTTAATTAAACTCAATTATTCTCACTCGTAATTATTTATTAAATCTCGCAAAATATCATCGTGATGTGGTTTTCTTGTCTTCGGAAAAGCTGCTTGAAATTTTCCACGCACTAAATCCCTGTATTTATCGTCAGCTTTAAAAACGTGCTCCACTACCTACTCAACGTGGCCACTGCGGGGGACTTTTTGACCGCACTGTATATAAATAAAAATATAAAAATCACTATCAGATTACTTAAAGAAAACACCGTACAGTGCGGTTACCTTATTTTTATGTTTTAGATTGAAATTATTCCAATCTTTGGAAACTATCTGGCGTTTTCTTTGGTCTGAATCTTCTCCTCGGCCCTCGCTGTTTTCTCCACGTTCCTTCATTTTTTATTCTGCAACGTCTTCTGTGTTCCCTGTCCAGAGCGCTCCATAGTTTAGCGGGCGGTGCGTCAGTAACAATGATCCGTGGGAAACACAGTGCTTTTTGTTTAGTTAAAGGACTAAACAAAGCGTCGATTAATTTTTGTAATCAAATTACTCGAGTACTTTCTATGATTTACCAGGACAACCAGAACACCATAAGCACTGTTCAGATGAATTACCATTTTTATACTATCTGACTAAAACTGCTGCATTACAGTACATGCTTATTTGTTCTTGAGTGGCTCCATGATTGAAGCCACATGTACTTGTAGATCTTGTTGAATCTGAGAGACTAAGAGTGCACTGATTGTACTTTATAGTTGCAATACTGTGCACACTTTCTAATGTTGCAGGACTGTTTTTTAAGGTGGGTTTTTATGCTTGAAATCACCTTGGCAACAGGCACAGACAACCTTGACTATCCATATATACAGTATATAGCGTGTTCAAAATGATAGTCTTAACTTTAACTTAAATAGAAACGCTTAATATTTGAAACAGGAAACAGGTTTTGGTGTAGCATGTGACTTGGAATACGGAGATGCAGTGACTGATGGGAAACATCTTTATAAAATCTTTACACACATGCATTAGTCAGATTTTTTGAGCATAATAGCTCCTGGCTTTCTTGTGCTCTCCCTTTTACTACGGCATCATTCATTATTTAACAAAAACAGTGGACATTTTTGTTATCAGGGTGTCAGAGCTCTTCGGTCTTCCATAGGTGTGAGAATGCGTGTTAATATCTTTAAATGAAGCGCTTAAGCTTTTAATAAGGCAACATACATTACACAATTGTACTTTATTTTTTACCATAGACTGTTAACTATTTAGAGTGATGAAACTAAAGCAAGTTGTTAAGCATTTTTTTTAAAGTGAATTTTAAATGAATTCTAATAAAAAAACAAGCAACCAGGTGGGTGATGCTAAAACAGTTAGATGTGTCAACTTCTACTGGTTCTTTGCTGTTTGTCCTCCTGGGAAATATAGTTTTCATGGGCCACTAAGCAGAGTTTCACTCTCTTTCACTACTTGCCGTTACACACCTGGATTCACACTATTATTTTATAAAAAGAGCCCACTGTTGTAAACATGTATTATTTCCTCAATAGTGTAATAGATCAAATATTAAACAATAACACCCTTAGAGACTATTTTACTAAAAAGAATTGTACTTTTCTCCATATTGCTGACTCCTGGAAAAGTAAGTGCACATTTATATGAAGGACCACAGGCACATAAAATTTAATAGTAAATTCATTGTCTCTGGTGATAGACATATATTTGTGGTACAAAAGCCATCCCAATGACAAGCTATAATGCAGTGACTTATAAAATAGGAGGTAATTCCATTTTTTTTATCAGTATACTTTTTAAACTTGCCCTTAAGTCTAGCTTGACAGATTGGCTTTCACTGGCCATCCTCATGAGAATGGAAAGAAAGAAACAGCAGAAACTTTTTAAAGGACATGTTTATCTTCAGGGTGTCTCAGTGGCACAGCAGGTAGTATTTCTGCCTCACAGCTCCAAGGTCTCCCATTGGTGTGAGCAAGTGTGTTAATATGTGTGAATGGTGCTCTGCAATGGATTGGTGCAATCTGGTGCATCTGGTGCAAATTCTCCCGTCTTACATTTACATTTACATTTGCGTTATTTAGCAGACGCCCTTATCCAGAGCGACGTACAAAAGTGCTTTGAGTCTCTAGTAATGAATAAAA
>JAAIIK010023553.1:0-35193 GCA_014706435.1 Silurus glanis
ATAGATAGATAGATAGATAGATAGATAGATAGATAGATAGATAGATAGATAAATTGTAAAAAATGTAAATCTATCTAAGTATTTACATAACATTAATGAACTGCAATCATAATGTCAGGGGAAGGTTCTGTGTCAAACATTAAGATAAGTATGTGTGTGTGTGTGTGTGTGTGTGTGTGTGTGTGTGTGTGTGTGTGTGTGTGTGTGTGTGTGTGTGTGTGTGAGAGAGAACCCTGCTGCGTGGTGCACCATTCTTTGCCATGTAGAGCCAGCATACCCTGGGCTCAATGCATCTGTTCCATCCACACACACTGGGATGGTCAGGCCTGTCTTTTTAACTCTTTGCTGACATGCACCCTCACGTGCAGCACACTGAGGTCACCATTTACCTCTATACTGACAAATGCACTCCTCACACTCCCTCCACAGGAAGTGTATTGGAAGGCTTTTCGTCTGAATGCCTTACTGATTTAGTGCTTTGACTTGTACTTTACAACATCATCTGTAATGAAAAGCCAGGCTTCATGCTCTAACTGTTAGTCGTGTTACAGGTGACTGCTGCTCCCCACAATATGCACAGTTTCTTTATGTTGGAGCGGTGTGTGTCATGTTATGTGCATGAATAAATTCCATTTTTGTTATACATGAATAATGAGCAGGTAAAGTGAACTTAAACGTAGGTGAGTAAGAATGAAATGGTCTCGATCAGCCTCATGAGAAAAGTCATCATTCATATGACCTTGGCTGATTTCTGTTGCCTGCCAAAATAAACCTCAGATTTTATAGACATGAGATCTTGAAAGGATGACACTTCGACACACATAATGACACATGAAAAGCCATAAAGTTTTGACTTCAAGGTGAAGGCAGATTCAACTTTTATAGGTTTATATTTGATAATATTTTGTCTGGCATATATTCAGTGCTGAATATCTAACACTTATAGGATTAGTACATTTTTTTGGAACACATACATAAAAATCTGGTACCATGAATTTCTTAGTTCTGTAACAAATACATTATGTTTATTAAAGTTACAGTAATTTAATGGGGCCATTTGTTCAAATATAAATTTTACTCTTGACGTCTTTCTCGCCATCACCTTCTATCTTTTATTCCCACTTTTCCCCCTCTGTCTCACCCCCCCTGTCATTTGTCCTGTTCTTATTAAAAGGCAATAAAATGCTTTCACCCATGGTGCACAGTCCCCTTAGGTAAAGTGTGCTATCACATTCACAACGGGCCATGTCCTAAACACATTTCCGGCTGAGTAATAAGTGAACTAGAGGTAATTACTGCAGCTTGTCAGTGCTTCAGTGTCCATGCAGCTTGTCTCACTTCACTTTGCTTTTAGTCTCATTTACAGCTGCTTCTACTTTATTTCAGCAGGTGTGCAAGGACAAATTGTATGATTTTTGACTACAATGTGCTAAATAAAAATAGGCAATAAAGATAAATATATTTGGTTACATCTTTTAAAAGATAAAGACAAATAGGAAATCCTGTTAAGTCCCAGCGAGTGTCCTACCTGTGGATGAACTCCCTCGCAAGCATAGCACCTGTTTAACAAATACAGCAGGACACTTTCACGCACGTGTACACACACCTGAATGCATGGACCTTTTTGCACACCGCTTTCACACACAACACACAACACACCTATCTAAAAATATACATGACGTCTTTGTGCGCATTACAAACACTCACGCACACCCCGGCAGTAGTTAACTATTCACTCCACACATTCTAGCAGCAGAAAAAGTGATCAGTTACCTGCAATGACAAACCACATCCAGCCCAGACTCTTGACAACACATTCCTCCTCTGTGACTCCAATGTCCTGTTTTTTTTGGGTTTTTTTTCCTTTTTCTTTTTCTTTTTCTCTCACTCTCTCTCCCCCCTCTGTCCCTCCGCACGGCTCGCTCTCTGCTTCCCGCACTTGTTTGAGTCTATTTTAGAGTGGATAGAGGAGCCTGCTGTGTCGGTGGCATGGTTTCGAGCAGTTTGGCAGAAGGTCACATCATCTTGTTCTGTGAGGGGAGGGTCGGATAGGAGGGAGGGGAGGGATGGAGGGAGTGAGGGAGGGAAAGGAACGGCATGAGAGCGAGAGCAAGGAAAGGTAGAGTAAATGAATATGTATTAAGAAAGATGTCTAGACAGTTGGGTACGACTACATGGAGTGAGAGTGTATATTTCTATCAATGACAAGGTTCCTAATAAAATGACTGTAACGTGTTCATGTGTAAAAGAGTATGTCTTCACCTTCCATCTGGCTCCATATGAAATCCAAAGAGGTGCAAAAATGGTCCACCATATAGATCGAAGAAACAGCAAATTCAAATGTGCTCATGTGAGGTCCCTCTGGAGAATACCGAAAAAAAAGCTCAAAGTTTCTCTTGAAGATCCTGAAATCGGACTACCTGTTTTCCAGCCGTGTATCCACTGTGTTCTTGTAATTAAGGACACGCTGAAATTACTCCAGATGCAGGCAGGGTGTGGAGACTGGCAGACAGATGGCAGACTAGCAGCGGGCAGGGCTGCAACCACTTGTGCTCTTTTTTGCTGCAGGTTGTAACTTTGAATCTGTAGTCAAGCTTCCCTCGCTTCTTCTCTCAGTAAAGCTTGTGGTTTTGTCGCTCTCGAACCAGGGTAATTGCGTAGGTTAGAGGTCGCTACAGTATTAAAAGAGGGGGGGTTTGTTTGTAGAAAAATTCTTGTCCTTGCAGTGGTGAGTGGTGTCTTGGCCCTGTGGATTACTGTGTCCGGTTTGTAATCCTGCGCCCACATCCACTCCGTGTAAGAGCAAGGGTTTGTGAGCCGTAATCATTATGTCGTAAGGATTTATCCTGCATGTCTCCTCCACTCCACCCTACCCCACCCCACCTCACTCCATCCTGCTCAGTTTCTCTCTCTCTCTCTCTCTCTCTCTCTCTCTCTCTCTCTCTCTCTCTCTCTCTCTCTCTCACTTATCCTGTTCTCTCTTCTCCCACCATGTCTCCCTCCCTCGCAAAAGTCCCACACTGTGGTTCTTATATTTCTCAAGCTCCCATGCGTTGCTCATTCCCCCTTCACTCTTTGTTTGCCCTTGAGAGATGCAACTCATCAACAGGTCTAGTAGATGATGCTGTTAGATATGGATCAATGCACACACAAACATCTATGCATATTAAAGCAATATGGTGGTGAAATGTAAAGAGAAACTGTTTGTTAATTATCAACAGGTTTTAATGAATTGAGTTTTCCATGTTTATCTTCATACACACTGTAAGTGTTAGAATAGGATGCTATGCACATGGCTAAATTTGTGCCGGGAGTAATGCATGCAGCAAGTGAAAATGCCTACAGCTATTGATTACATGTCAGAAATTTGGGCTAAGGAAAAAAAAAAAAAACAGGCAGGAGTAATGACACAGAGCAAAAAAGAACAATCTACTTTTTTTGGAATGAGCTATAAATATCGAGCCCTTGGCAAATGTACATCATTCATGGCTAACTTTTTTCATGTGACAGGAGCATAAAAACCAAACCACAAGGTTGTTATTCAGATTCATCACCAAGAGGTTGTTTAGAGCAAGCAGCAGATGGAAAAATCAGCTTGCACTTTATTGTCAGGGATGCATCTGCACTTTTAATTGACGTGTGTAAATCATGATTTGGCACAACTGTAATATGCAGTCACGTATATATGTATATGTATATGTTATATATTGTATGTTGTGTATCTCATGTTATATAATAACAAATAACTTTAGAGCTCTGTTAGTTGCAGTCAGCCAGGGTGCCTTTCTGGTTTTTGCAGATCTAAATCCTTTTAGACCTTTCTTGGTTGTCTATAAAAAATACAGAGAAAAATTTCTGAGTTAACTGTTCAGAGGAATGTCACTTGGGAGAGTAATTGGACCCTTATCTTTTTTCTGTTCCATTTCCTCGTTTTTTTTTTTTTGTTTTTTTTTTGGTTCTTTTTTTTTTTGCACTGAATATTTGAATATTTGTGTGCTTAGATTTTTGACTCTTCAGGTGTGAATGTGGTATAATGTCAGTATTAATGGGTGTCGAGTACTTGTGACAGCCTTCCCATTTAGCTTTATTGCAGGTCTGACTTCTTTAAAGAAGTGTTACGAATGTTCAGGTGATGCAGTTTTTCAAAGGAAGCACTCGATCTTAGTGTGATAGTCACAATATAAAGCTGTTATAAGGAGTACTTGCACTGTTTTCTAGACAAGAATCTAACACATTCATGTTTCACCTTGTATAAGAAAGAAAAGCAGCCATAGTGTAAGATAACAAAAAACAGTAATAATGACATGCATGTAAAGCTGATCTTCTGTGCAGTAATGCAGCACTGTGAGCTTCACTTTGCTCCGTCCTCCAATCACTGGGTAGGTGTATTAAAAACCTGAGGGGCCTGCAAATGATTTCAACCCTCTGCTTCCCACACTACACACACGCACACACATACACACACACAAGCATGAACAATCGCTCACAAACCCATTTTCTCTTCTTCGCACAATGACACATGCTCACATAAATAGCCTTCACCTCACACATATTCTCACACTTGAAAATGGTACTTATGAAAAATAATTTTCAGCAATATTACTCTGAAAGCAGAAGAAAATAAAAAAAAAATCTTACTGCTCCTGGACTTCATATGCTTTCTAAAGTTTAACGATCATTCAGGTCAATCGTGGCCCTCCCATGCAATTATTACTCTCCACGTGGCATCCGTCTGGTCTCAGTCATTAATCTGAGATATATGATTTACTGTGTGGTCTTGTTTTGTTTGCATGATGTATGTGTGCCACATGCTGGACAGATGTTCTTGATGACCTCATCAGTGGTCTCAGTGATATATATCTATTTCACCGATTTTTTATTTTAATCAGCAGGATTTGTGGAAATCAGTCCATGATCAATAAGTGAAATAGGCAAGGCTGTTAAGTAGGAGACAATTAATTGCTGGAAGACACAAGCATCCAGTTATTTAAAGGGACAATCCACTCTTTGGCACATTTAATATGTTTATGTTAAAATGTTTGTGAGGTGCTAATTTGTTTGACTGGCAATGTATTTTTGTTATTTCTTGACAATGTTACGGTAATTACTTATTTATTATTATTTATGAATAGAGATAAGAATGTATGTTGGACTCAGAGTTGTGAAATTTTGCTGAGTTATGGAAGAAACTTGACTCATTTGTTTAACTATATATATACGTATATATATATATGTCAAGTATATTAGCTATAATTATAATATTAGCACAAAAGCTGACATTTTAGAAACTTCTGTGTTTCAGCAATTTCTTTTTTGATAAAGCAAGAGAGGTAGACAGACTCAAGGTCTGAAACCTTGCTGGATTGGTTTCTCTTGATGAACAGCATTGTGGGTATTGTAATAAATTGTGGAAGTAGACCAAACAATGAATCAAAAAGTTTAAATCAAATAAGTCAACTTTTGCACAATTAAAGACTGAATATTGATTTATATGTATATTGATATACTCATTGTGGAGCTCATGGTAGATTTTAGTAGCATGTTTGAAAAAAGATTTTAACAATAAATGGGCATTTGGATGAGGAGGAATTCATTAGGGATACTAAATCAATACAAAATGATCATGCTAAAATGTTTATTTGTAATCTATTTATTTCTGAAAAGCTGTTTTGGGATAATGGCCATTGTTAAAAGCACATTATAAATGAAATTTAAATGAATTGAACTTAATTGAAAAGTAACACTTGAAACTTTCAACATTGAAATGGAAGTTATTTGAATTTTGGGATTTTAACAGTTAAAAAAAGTCCATTAAATAGCATAAATGTAGTACATACTATGTAATTAACTCTCTAATGAATTAGTTATTATTATTAAGTAATGCATCATGAGGATTTATACATGTGGACGTGTTGCCTTTTGCAGCATAGTTTCAATTTTGCAGGGTTCTTATAGTAGACTAATCAAGTCAAGTCAAGTTTATTTGTATAGCGCTTTTCACAACAGACATTGTCTCAAAGCAGCTTTACAGAAATCAACAGTCAAGGTGAATGGCGTGCATTTATCTCTGATGAGCAAGCCATGGCGACTGTGGCAAGGAAAAACTCCCTTAGATGTTATGAGGAAGAAACCTTGAGAGGAACCAGACTCAAAAGGGGAACCCATCCTCATCTGGGTGACATCAAGAGTTTGATCATAAATCTTTCAACAAATCAATATTGATTAAGATGTTTATTCAAATCTACCATCTTGAAATAAGTTCCTAGTGACCTGTTGATCAATTAACTCCAGCTGGAATCATATGGGTATTTTTTTCAAAAGCACAATTAGACTCAGTGAGAAGTAAAAAACTGAAACTGATGCATGTTTAATCTTCTTTTACATGAGAGGAATGATTGCAGATCAGTACTGCAAAATATCTAGTATCTGGTTGGCTAATTAGTATATCAAAGTTCATGTTCATGTGGAAATGATGCTCAGTGGGGTAGATGTTGGAAGTTGCTCTGGACAAGTTCCTTCTGCTAAATGCAACAACTTTAAATGCAAATGTTCTCAATTTTTAATAGTATCGCACTGCACCTTTTATTGATCTATTTTCAAGACTCCATTGACATGTTCAGGAAACGGTCTGTTACACTATACAATGAATTTCTTAATCTGCAAACCAGCAGCCTCTAACATAATTTATAAAGGACATAGGGAAAACACAAGACATAAATTACAAATTTACAAAAGATCTGACTGAAAAACTAATTCGTTCCTCTGATCCTGTTAGCCTTTATTAAGTCTCTCGCGTAGGGCACAGGTGTCTCCAGAGAGTTCAACAGAAGCTGTTGTCAGTCATCAGCATTGATTACAGCCGTTAGCGCGGCAGCAGTTTTTGCTGGTGACTCTTAGCAGATTAGCACTAGTGTTAGCGCAGGCCTTGCGGGAACAGGTGGACACCAGGCAGAGGAAGCCACACATTTCAGGATGGCAAAGAGAGAGAGCAGCAGCATATGTTCCCTCTCCACAGTGTTTCGCATGCCAAAAGGCAGGACGAGCACATCAAAACGAATAGCTAAAAGGAATCGAGTAGAAATGATAGGAGAAAACAGTGAACAGAATGCAAAAATAAGGGTGTGACAAGAAGATGGCAGGGCTGGCATGTGTGCCGAGGTGTTGATGTTTGAATACACACACTTCCCCACGTGTGGGCTGACATTAGTTTCTAGTTCTTGTGACAGAAACCGAGGGAAAGGAGGGAAAAAGGCCAAACTCTGCACTAGGCAGACCTCAGGGGAGCCGCCAAATATAGCCAGCCGTCTCGGTGTATTGACCAACAGCATCTCAGCTTACGTCCTTAAGCCTGTCTTTTCATCGAACTTACTCCACCTCTTCCTCTTTGTCTTCCACTCTCCCTCTCACTCTCTCTCTCTCTCTCTCTCTCTCTCTCTCCCACATGCACACACACATACACACACACCTCCTGCTCTTCCTGGTTCTTAAAAAGATGAAAAATCTATGGGCTATTGCTCAAACCAAGTAATGTAGTATACCACTCAATTACTTAACATAGTGATAAGTTTGACTTTTAGCCATGCTTAGTCAGGTCAGGTCAGGTACAATATACCCCCTCCCCCCAACCATATCACGTGTATTATGACACATAGTGTCCCAATGACTATATTTAGCTCAGTGGGAACAGACTACTGTTCCTTTTGGCAATTACAGGCAAAGAGGTTATTGCTTGGTACCAGTTTATTGCTGGAGTGTTTAAATGAGCTAACATATTTTGTTTTAAAACCAATATTTCTCTGTAGACTTGTCTTTATCACTCAAATACACTCTCATTTATAAGCCTGCTTGGGTTTTAAAGATAAATGACATTTTGCAACTATTTGTATTGTATAAAAGCACTCTAATCTGAGCTTAACATGATCTGAAAAGAATTGCCACACCACATAACCACTTGATCCAGTGTCAGCAACCTTTTGGAGATATATAAGGTTAATCGTTTTATTCATCATATAGTGTATGTCAGTGCATGTCATACATACACAGTCTGTTGATATGACACTGACCAGATACTATTTGGGTGGTCGATCATTCACAGAAAAGCAGTGAATAACACTGACATGTTAGTGTACAACCCCAGGTCTATAAAAGTTGGAACGCTGTGTAAAATGTAAATAAAAACAGAAGGCAATTATTTCAGAACTCATAAACCCAAATTTTATTTACAGTAGAATATAGAAAACAAATGCCAGAAATCAAATGTTCAAATTGAGGACATTTTGGTAATTTTGAATTTGATGGCTACAACACAGCTCTAAAAAGTTGGGACAGAAGCCTGGAAAAGTAAGTGTTACTAAAAAGAAACAGCTGTAGGAACATTTTGTTGGAGGAACATTTTGCAACTGATTATGTTGAATGGCAACAGGTCAGTAACATGATTGAGTATAAAAAGTGTATCTTACTATTTTACTGGTTTCACCTAAATAGTCTTATCCCCCAAAACATCTCAGCATCAGTTCATTGTATATGTCATTGAATGCAAAATGGTTAAACCAGTTGTCATCATCTGTCATCTAAGATTTCGAATAAACTTTTTTTTTGTAAATGTGACTTGAATTGACAAATTGTGCAGATGAATCTCGAATGTCACTATTGAATGCGAGTGAACGGCATCAGTCAAAGAATATTCAACTAGTTCTCTACAATAGGTCAAACCTGAATCTTGTGAACCTTTAATAGGAGAGTGTACACAGAGCAAAACATAGAATTATAAATGGATGAACAACTAAGAAACAAACACTTGTATAGTACAGAAAAATTGTAAATCATGTCTGGTCTCTTGCAATCAATATAAATTAAATGTCCAATCAAATAAATGAATTTGTGCTGCTGAAAATAATAGATGCCAAACAGCAGTCAAATTTTGTGCATTTTCTGTCACGGTAATCCAAATCAAAGTTAATATCAAGAAATACTGAAACTGTGCGCCATCATACTGACAACATGACTAAACATTTTGATCTTGTTTGTGAACAGTGACAAAGGGACTTTTCATTCTGATGGGAATGATTTGTTCATTGACACAAATACTTACTTTTGAGATTAACTAAGGATTTTTAGAAAAGTACTGGCTTTTGCAAGAAATCCCATGTATTGCTTGTACAAATTGTTTTGAGAATGCACTCACTGGATTTCAAATATTAAGGATGATTCAAGAAATCCTCCAAATCAACTGAGAAAAACAGTAATAGAGCTTTAACCGGCATTTGTGGATAATATGGCAAACTGTGTTTACAGAAAGATTTATGGAGGTGTTTCTGGTCCCATGCAGTGATTTCCATTACAGAATCCTGTCTGGTTTTACAGTTTTTCTCAGTTGATTTGGAGCATTTCTCAAATCATCCTTAATATTTGCAAAACATTGAGTGCATTCTCAAAACAATTTGTACAAACAGCACAACACATTGGATTTCTTGCAAAAGCCTGTACTTTTCAAAGTAAGTATTTGTGTCAATGAACAAATCATTCCCATCAGAATGAAAAGTCCCTTTGTCACTGTTCACAAACAAGATCAAAATGTTTAGTCATGTTGTCAGTATGATGGCGCACAGTTTCAGTATTTCTTGATATAAACTATGATTGGGATTACAGTGACTGAAAATGCACAAAATGTAAATCCTATTTGGCATCTATGATTTTCAGCAGCACAAATTCATTTATTTGATTGGACATTTGATTTATATTGATTGCAGGAGACCAGACAGGATTACACCATTACTGTACTACACAAGTATTCGTTTGTTTCTTAGTTGTTCATCCATTTTCCGAATGTATAATTCTATGTTTTGCTCTGTCTGTATACAGTCTCTAATTGAAGGTTTCCAAGATTCAGCTTTGACCTGTTTTAAAAAACTAGTTGATTATTGGTTGATCTGATGCCATTCAGATTCAGACACTCTCGTTAATTATTGACATTCAAGATTCATCTGCACAATTCATCAATTCAAGTCACATTTAACAAAAAAACATTTTGTAAAGAAAATGTATATGACAGACGATGACAACCGGTATAATCATTTTGCAGACACTTGCCAATCTTGACACAATCAATTAAATGAATGAACCAAACCATTTGCAATTTGATCAAAGCAACTAGAAATGTTCTTATGATGAGCTCAAATGACTAAATAACTAAAAGTAGTTTTGAGAATTTGATTTCTGAGATCTGAGAAACGCTCCAAAGCAACTGAGAAAAACTGTAATGCAGTGCAGCCTGATGGCCCAAAAATTACTAATTACTATGATCCTATGATGAGCACAAATGACTGAATGATGTGAAGGTTGAAGAAGTAGTTTGGAGAATTTCATTTCTGATCTGAGAAACATTCCAAAGCAACTGAGAAAAAATGTATGCATGGGCATCTCTGGGTCAAAGCTCATTTAAAATAGACTAAGGTAAAGTGGGAAACAAAATCCAGGGACATCCAGTTTATCAGCGATCAGTTCAAAAGCCTGCATCACTAATACTATAGGGGGCACATTAGTGCCTATGGAATGGGCAGTATTACATATCTGGAAAGGTACTATAAATGCTGAAAGGTACATACAGGTTTTAGAGCAAAAAATGCTTTGATCCAAACTAAGATATTTATCTGGGAAGACTGCATATTTCAACAGGGCAATGTTAACTGCATCTATTACAGCAGCATGGCTTAAAGGTGCTGAACATGTCTGCCTGCAGTCCAGACCTTTCACCATTTGAAAAATTTGGATATCATGAAATAAAAAATACAACAACGAAGACCAGGGACTGTTGAGCAGCTAGAATCCAGTTAACAGACACAACAGTTATTTTCCTGAAACTCCAGCAACTGGTCTCCATGGTTCCCACATGTATACGGAGTAGACATAGTAGTAGGGGATGCTACAGTGGTAAACATCCCAAGTGTCCCAACTTTTTTAAGTGTGTTGTAGCAATGATTTTCAAAATCAGAAACGATGATAAATGTTTAGGGAGAACCTGTGCAAGAAGCAACAAGTCTAGCATATGCATACAATGTTTTAAAATCTCAACAAAGCTGCAGCTCCTGTTTTCCAGAAGCCTTTATTCTTTTCTGATGGTTTTCCAATACATTTTGGAGAATGGCTGTAATGATGTTCTCAATCAGCCAGAAGAGCATTAGTGATTGTGTACTAATGAAGACCGAGCATTACTGGGATGCAGGTGCATTCTAGTTCAATCCAAGGGTTTTGACACTGACATTCCTTTCAGTCCAAAGACATTTTTCTTTGGAGCCTTCTTTGAGTACAGATGCACTGCTGGGACAGGTTGCTGAGTAATGCAACAACATACAAAGACAACAAATACAACTGGGGAAGACCAAAGTATATGTCTGATGGTTAGGAGTTCAAATACATTTGGCTGTATTCTATGTATGTATTGCAATCAAACACTTCAATATCCTCTTTAAGTGTGAAGGACTTTTGTTTAGAATTTTTCTTTAACTTTTAGAATTTAATCCCGATACCATAGTTTTCATAAACAAAGAAAGTATTTATAGTTCTGCACACTTGTATTTTTGAATTAGTTTCCATTAAGTTACTAAGAAGTTGTTGAGAAATAGTATTTTGAATTCAGGCTCTTTTGATGATTTGCAAACTATATATAAAAAGGAAGATGGTATAAATAAGATACAAAATCTGTAAGACTGTTACAGAACAAGGAGACAGGAGCTGAGGTATAAGGTGTTCTGAAAATGAATGACAGTCTTTTTTATCTGTTTATGATGCATGTGGCTTTAGGGTAGAAACCATTTGAAATTATTTGATGGCTTGTGTTTGGACATGCAGCACTTCCTAGCAAGACCAAAAGAAAAATAATTACAGTTTGTGTGTGCTGCTGTTGGGAGGAGTTGTGTCAGATTGACAGGCAGCAGATTCAATTCGGAGGTTTCTTTCTTTGTGTCAGCTAGGTGAATGCATGTGGATATCAAAATGACCCATTTTATACTGACTTTATACTGACTCAGAACTAAAAAGCCAGAGATGGCATAGGTACTCAAAACTTCTGTGACTATAAAATATTCACCCCTTGAAATTTCGCATATTTTGTAGTGTGACAGCCTGTAAATAAAGTGGATTTCATTTATTTTACATAATGTAGAGTTATCAAAAAATAGCCCATAATATTGAAGTCAATATTGTTTGCAATATTTTGTATAGTTAAGTATTCACCCCTGTTGATTGTGAACAGCTAATTTTTTTCTTCATTAACGAGTCACATTGGTAAAGGAAGTATATTGAAAGGGTTATGTGATCTTAATATTAATACACCTGCTTCTGGAGTAACAAAGCAGGGTTCCAAAAAGCCCAAGATAAACACTGAATATCCACTGTGCCCTTTCTAAAAATCCAGTGTCCCGTTTATCTGTTAGAGTCACCTGTTGGAGGTCAGAGAAACACTTATGAGCTAAGTTCTATATCAGATATGTGTGTGTGTGTGTGTGTGTGTGTGTGTGTGTGTGTGTGTGTGTGTATTAAGGCCTACAGATATTTCTGATATCAGACTTCAAAAAGCCTCTAGGTGGCACTTGTTCGTGTAAATAATGTACACTTTTCTGTGTGGTAATGTGCCTCATTCGGGTCTTACAAAATATAAAACTGACATTTCAACTCATTGATAATTCTTTTGATAAAAGAGGACAAAATGAAACAGTGGGACTTATGAAGGCAGTCAGAGAGCGAAGAAAACTTGTACAGTAGAACAGCTCAGCAGTAAGCCTCAATAGTGCACTATAGATGCATGCTGATTCGATTGACAGCAGACTACCCATGCAGCTTCCCCGCCAACAGTCTCTTTTTCGTGTCTTTCTCTCTCTGCTTTAGACTTCACCACATGATACACAGGGCTCCATCATCAGACTTTGGATTGTTAGACTTGGTTTTATCATTAGTGCTATACTGCCCTCTATAGGTGCGATGTGAGCATCAACCTGAATGTATTCTTTAATGAAACGGCAATTTCCTGCTACAACAAATGTAGTTGATAAGCCAACGGATATTCCCTATGTTTTATGCATAATGAAATGAGTTAATATGGTAACAGAAATCCCCACAAACAGCATTGGTGTGTGTGTGTGTGTGTGTGTGTGTGTGTGTGTGTGTGTGTGTGTGCGCGATGCCTTTTGTGCATTTACTTCATGTGTTATGGTTTCCTGGTGAAAGTCAGTAGGAGTAAGACAGAGTACATGTGTGTGAATGAGAGGGAGGGCAGTGGAGTGGTGCGGTTGCAGGGAGAAGAGGTGGAGAAGGTGGAGGAGTTCAGGTACCTGGGATCAACAGTGCAAAGTAATGGAGAGTGTGTTAGAGAAGTGAAGAAAAGAGTGCAGGCAGGGTGGAGTGGGTGGAGAAGAGTGACAGGAGTGATTTGGGAAAGAAGAGTATCTGCAAAAGTAAAAGGGAAAGTTTATAGGACTGTGGTGAGACCTGCGATGTTGTATGGATTAGAGACAGTGGCATTGAGTAAAAGACAGAGGTGGAGCTGGAGGTAGCAGAGCTGAAGATGTTGAGGTTGGGAGTGACGAGGATGGACAGGATTAGAAACGAGTTTATTAGAGAGACAGCACATGTAGGACGTTTTGGGGACAAAGTGAGAGAGGCGAGATTGAGATAGTTTGGACATGTGCAGAGAAGGGACATGGGGTATATTGGTAGGAGAATGATGAGGATGGAGCCGCCAGAAAGGAGGAAAAGAGTAAGGCCAAAGAGGAGGTTCATGGATGTGGTGAAGAAAGACATGCATGTAGTTGGTTTAAAAGAGGCTGAAGATTCAAAACTAAAGTACAATGTATGTTTTTGTAAACATTATAGAGGAAAGAAAACACTAAAAAATAAATGGTTCATGGAAAAGCTTAACAGTTGTCTGAACTGTTTTGACCTTTCCTCATGATGTCCAGGATTGTTGAAAAGTCCTTGAAAAGTCCATTTGTAAATGTTCTTGTAAGTATATCTGTCACCAAATCAATTTCTTCTCCTCTGTCAGGCATTTTGGAATAAAAAAAAGCTAATAAATCCATTAGAAAAAGATTTACCTTGTGCAGTTTGCAGCAGATGCGGGTTGTGAACTCTGACTAGTATGCTCTCTGACCATCCAATCAAAAGATGAGAAAATGCAGACTTGATTGGATGCCTGCTAGAGGGCCTTGGAGTGGCCAAATCACAGTCTGATTTGTTAAAGCAACAGCTTAAAGCAACATAAAGTTTATGGTAAAAAATTAAGAGAATTATTTCAAGGTACAACAGCAGGTTAAGGGCCTTGTTAAAGGGCCCAACAATTGCAGCTTGGCGATACTGGGGCTTCAAGCCCCTGACCTTCTAAACTAAAACCCAGAGCAATAACCACTGACCTAATACTGTACATACTGTATATCAGAGGTGGTAAAAGTACACACATTCTTTACTTAAGTAAAAGTAAAGATACTCATGTTTTAAAATACTCAGGTAAAAGTAAAAAAAAAGTACTGACTACACTTTTTTACTCAAGTTAAAGTAAAGACGTTTGGGCTCTGAAATGTACTTAAGTAAAAAGTAGTCATTACTACTACCTGTTTTAGTGTCATGCTGGTAACTGGACGTCACATCATATTGATATTAGGGCTGTCAATTGATTAAAATATTTTATTGCGATTAATTGCATGATTGTCGAGTTAACTCACGATTAATCACAACTTAATCGCACATTTTTATCTGTCTTAAATGTAAATTAATACTTTCCAATTTTTTTATACTATAATCAACATAGGCATGGACAAATATTGATGCTTTACGCAATGTATGTTCATGTTTCGTGAACCCAAACTCAACATAGAGCATGAACACAAAATATTCTTGAAAGGTTTTAAAGTAATTATGGTGTTTTAAATTACATAAATTATCAGGGTACCAAATGGAACCTTTGCTATGTTTCCACACAGAGGGTTAATGGCGAAACCGGAAAAACTGAAACTCTGATAACTTTCATACGGATTACATAATCAAACAATCTTGTATTAAAAAGAAGACTTTTCAAGCTTTCTTGAAAATATTCACAGAGATTGAGGGTGTTTTATTTGTGTGTCTGTGAAGAGAGATGACAGAGAGGGCAGAGAGTGCCTTTATTTTACAAAAGCACAGCGTTTCGTTTTGTTGAGTGTGTGCGAATGAAAGTAGACCCTTTACAGATTTGAATGATGTATTTCTCTTATCTGTACGATTAAAAAAGACAGAGTAATTTAAGTTCGTGGAGAGAAAAGAAAATACCACAAAACGCACCGGCGCGTTTGTCAACCCCAGAGGGTAAATTGTCGGATGTGAGTGAACTTAAAAAGTCCGAAAAATATATCATGAAGTAAAGTACTGATACCAGAAAAATCTACTTAAGTACAAGGTACAAAGTATTTGTACTTCATTACTTCCCACCTCTGCTGTATATAGTAGCTGTTGAGTAATTTAGCCTGTTTGTCTCTCCACATCCTCCTCTGTAACCTCTGCTCAAACAGTTTTAAAGCTTTGAATTTTATCACATAGCTGTAACTCAGTGCAACTTTGTCATAAAGCTGCACTGCATTCAGTTGCTTCTACTTTAGATTTCTCATTAATATAAACCATGCATCGTGATTTGAACATGAAAGGAAATGTAACCAGCAAAACCAAACACTTTCTCACCTTTTTCACATGTTAAGAAACACTTGCTGTTTCCTATAACTACTGAACACTAGTGTGAGAGTAAATCAGATAAGGCATCATTTCTGTTGTGCAGTATGCAGGATAATTAGTGTCAATATGCTTACAACATTTGTAAGCAACATTAGGCTTGTAGTTTCTGTGCAGTAGTACTGACTGATCTGTGAAATTATGCTGAAATTGTGTGAAAAAAGCAATCATTTAATACAACTTTCTGTAGTTAATCTGGTCTTTGTAAATTAGAGTGTGTGTGTGTGTGTGTGTGTGTGTGTGTGTGTGTGAGAGAGAGAGAGAGAGAGAGAGAAATTGTGTTATATGAGATGTCCCATTGTGGTCAGTCACAAAACTGTCAAAAACAGAAGCTACAGTTGGTTTAAAGAAGTGCAGGGGCGTGTCTGTCTGTGTCTGTGTGTTTGGTGTTTTCCAGTTCCAGATAATCACGGTTTTAATCTTTTTTAAATTACCATTCTTACCATGCTTTTCTTTGTATGCATGCATGCATACAATAAAAAAGCACGGTAAAGCACCCAGATTAATCACATACCCTAATCAGTCACTTTATTAGTAACATGATCCATAGTAATACTGTGTGTCATGCAAGTCATGTATGAGTTTAGGGTCCATGTTGACACAAGTGCATCACATGATTGCTGCAGATTTATTTTTTAAATGTTTTTTATTCTGCCAATCGCCCCATTCCATCACATTGTATAAGTGCTCTGTTGGTTCAGATCTGAAAAGTGGAAGGGCCATTAATAGACTTAGATATACTTTATTGATCCCTTGAGGGTAATGATTGTGTTAAAGCAGCATGTTACACAATGGGGAATAGGGAATAAAATGAAATAATTGTAACTTATATAAATCAATACAATACTGAAAGAGGATATATAGAAACATAGTTTTTGCAGATGATTTTATTCATCTTGCCTGCATCCCTGGCACTGATGCTGCTCCCCCAGCAGACCACAGCACTATAGAGGCCACTTGGCCCAACAGACTGATAAAAGATTTCCAGCATCCTGCTGCATACATTGAAGGATCGAGCTTCCTCAGGAAATAAAGTCTGCTTAACCCCTTTTTAAACACGGGTCCTTCAATCCAATCCTCCAGAGGTTGCCTGTTTTCTGGTCTGTGATTTTTAAGTGAAAACTGATGCAGTCTTCTCATTACTGACTTCCTTAAAAAAATGTCAAAGGAAACCACAAGGCAGCAAATGCACAAGCCCTGTTCTTGAAACCATTGACAGGAAATAAAGTACCATTATGGATGCATCTTCTCTTCTTCTTCTTCTTTTTTTTTTTTTTTAAACAGGAAGTAGTTAAGCACCGCAGCTGGCAACTAGAAAGACAAATGTCTGCCACCATTTCAGCCTTCAAACACTGGTTTCCAAAAGTAGATAAAAAAACAGAACAAAAGGCTGGACACATTCGCGGTTTTAGAAATTCTTAATTTATTCATATCTTAAATTAAAAACATTTGAATTCCATTTGATTACTCCAAAGGCACAATCCTCCTCATAGTTTAGAAGATTAATAAAACACTGTCACTCTTTTTTTTTTTCTTCTTTTTTTGTTTTTGTTCATTTTTTTAAATAAGAAACTGAAATGACCTTAAAAGGGAAATTCTTGCAGTTTATGAAAATGGCTATCGTACTGAAATGCTCTTCAGAACATCATGTGATATGTCTTTTTGTCTTTGTATCAGAAGATTGTGAGGGAAAGAAAAGTACATGCTGGTTTGTGTTTATCAGGATAAGTAAACACCAAAAGAGTGCAGCCAATGTTGCTTCGGTATCAAGCAAAATATACAGTCTAAGAAAACCGAGATCCAAGGTGATGGATTGTAAGATTCCCACGAAGAACGGGGAACAGATCTGAATTATTGTGAAGCAGTTTTTATTACACCACAAGCACAAATCTTTTTTTTATTTTCTTAAAAGTGCTAAACGAGTTGAGGAGAGTTAGAAAGAAAATCTCAGATAGTAAAACCTAGGCTTTAGGGAAGAAGAGCAATGCTTTTCTACAGCACAAGTGCACTTCTCCATTCATCACTGCCTGCCCACTTTGCATTGTATAGATGTTAACACACCCTTTCTCTGAGTAAAACAGTGTGTAGGCAGTTTGGTTATAAAATAATAATAATAATAATTAATAAATAAATAAATAAATAAAAAAGGAAGAGGGGCGAGCGGACAGGTATAAAGAAACCAGAGTGGTTTGAATACACATACCAATATACCATTAAATGTGCACAAAACAGTGCAAATCACCAGTCTAACACAGAGAAGGGCTCCACTTTGTGACTCTAGTTAGACGACACAAATACTATCAATCCTATACCAAGTCTGGAATGGTACACCAAAACCAAAGACAAAAAAGTGCAATAAATAATTTTTTTTAAAACGATAAAAGAACAAATTATAAGGCAGGATTCAGAAAACGGTACTGCAGAGAATTAATATGAATTGGAACTCTCTTTAGGTTTTAAACTGAATCTTAACTCGGTATGTAACACTTGGTAGTGTACAACAAAAGGCAACCAAAAAAGACAAAAGAGAATGGATGCATGAAAATATCCACCAACGAAAACAACCAATATCATATCTTAAGAACAACATACACACACGTATATACACACACTCACTCACCCAAAAGTACGACATTCACTCAAATCAGCACGGCAGGAAGGCCCCCTGGTCCACCCACAAACACACAGACGACACAAAGCGGGGCTGCCGCAGGAAATACACAGCACGCACACACACAGGCGCACGGACATACATGTTTACAGTCATTCTACTGGCACCTACTTGCGCCCATTTGTCACCCTCACAGGCTGCGGGTGTTTGTCAGACAGATGCTCACGTAGCTCGGTGGCTCCGGTGCGACTGCAAAAATACTCACTTGGAGTGTCACATTTTTTTGTTACTTTCTTCTATACAGCTCTGTAAGGGGCAGACGCAGTGGCAGGGCGGAGGCGCGAGGAGGAGAAAAAAAAAACGTCTCGGCTATGTGTGCAGATCGTTAGACTGACTGAGACGCATCTTTTTCTAATTAGTGTGTGTCTGTGTGGCGTCAGTCTGGATTCTAATACACGCCTCTGTAACATTAAAAATCGTGCCAGCGATTGTATTCTCCAGGAAGAACACCCCAGAGTGTTTCAGTCAGATATCTACACACCTGTAGTGTATGTGTGATTACACAGAGTATTGTTTTGGCGCCGTTTGTCATACTGAAACAGAAAGAACATAACTTAAAAGCCACTTATTTGGGAGGTCTAAGGGTAGTTTGTAAGGGCAGTTGATAAAATGCTGATATACTACGTCATTAATCGTTTCCACCCTGAGACTTCTGTTATAGGCGAGTTTCGAGTAAACAGGTTCTCTTTTCCGCTTTCAGTAGAAAGATATCTGCCAAAGACTGTTGTAATCACACATAAGCTACAGATTAATTCATAGAGGAGTGTGTGTGTTTATGTGTCTGTGTGCGTGTGTGTTTCGGTGTATAGGTTTGAGTAAGTACATGTGAATAGGTTTATGTGAACTGCAGCATGTTTTCACTATGTGTACAAAACAAATGTGTATTTGTGTGTGTTTGTTTGTGTTTGTGTAGGGGGGAAGGGGGGGGTGCATTCTCAGTTCTCTGTGTGGCTGAAGAGCACTCGATCGGTCCGAGCGAGCTTAGCAGGAGGCTCCAGAGATTCCTCGCCGAGGGCGGCTCCGTCGGCAGGCAAAGCTAATTCCTGACATTCATCATCACTCTCCTCGTCCTCCTCATCTTCCTCTTCTGATAAATACACAAAGGAATGGTTACAATCGCAGATGTGACACAGAAGGAGTTGGTAAGTATGCGCATGTGTATGTATGAGGCTAGGATTTCAGCTTTACTCCGACATTATAAGATCAAAAACTGTAGATTCTTAACCTCCGTGGAAATTTAAAAGGGCGATAGGAACAAATTCTGAGCATCAGCACTGATCCTAAAAGTTACTTCATACAGTGCATCAATGAGAGGACATGAGCGAATCGGTTTCCCCCACACACCTTTAAAGAAACCTGGTTCATTTGTTTGTCATTTTTTATATTTGGATTATGCTGTAGTGTTTTGATGTTTATACTGTCAATGAAAAGCTTGACTTCACTGCACTTGAGCAGCACAAAGTACTCTAACACTAATAACTTTCACATTTAAAGGATTAGACTGTATTCTGTGTAAAAAAAAACAACTCTGAGTGTATGTGTGAAGGTGTGTGTTTGTTTGGATGTGTGGTAGATTACCTTTATCAGGATCCAGTGTGTTAAGACTGCGACCAAGGCTGGCAAACTAACAGTGAAAAGAAGAACCAAAAAAGGAGATTAAGCTCAAAACCAAACTGTGATAACCTTTTGTAGCCCTTGACATTTTTTCCTTTACAGTAAACGTGATCACACTTTCTCATATAGCACATGATGACACACTTGTGTGTGTGTGTGTGTGTGTGTGTGTGTGTGTGTGTGTGTGTACCTCGCCCATGACTGCGATAGGGGTCTCCCCTTTAGCCTGAGCCACTCTGTGCTCTATTAGGTAATACATGTACTCATCATACAGCAGGCGGATGAGATGAAAGGAGCCAAAACTGGCTGCGCTGCGCAGTGTCAGATCTCTGATTACCATAGAGCTAGAGAGAGATGAAGAAAAAAAGAAAGAGGAAAGAAAGAAATATGTTTTATCAGGATCTTCTGTAATGGTATTATGTTTTTATAATATATATAAATATAAAATATGTGTTGTTAAGCCGCCATTATTATAGAAACTCATATACAACTACACTGAGAGGGGTGGATAAATGATATCAAGGACAATTTAGAAGCAGGTTTGAGTCCACTTGACCCCTTAGACCCAAGGTTTTTAAAATAGGGTGGTCCAGAAGGCATGTATACAGGGTCCCTAACTGTATTGGAGAGTACTCTGAAATAATGCCAGGGCCATTATGGCTATTATTAGTTTTCATGATTGTAAAACTAATTGATTCGTTGACTGAACTGTAATGAAATCTAACAATCAATAAATACAAGTATATATATTTTTCACTTTAGCTGGATTTTAAATAGAACCAGTAAGTCTGCAGAGATCATGAAGATAAAAATATGGTCATCGAAGCACAAATTAAGAGAATATCTTTCGTACGAATGCTGGTCCATCCCTCCACACGAGCTCAAGATAAAGAACACTGTAGGTGTTCTGACAGATAATGTCACCAGGCAGCCTAACAAAACTCTATATGTGAGAGCGTAATCAAAGATGAAACCATCCCCAAAGGCCAGGATAGCAAATACAGAATCATTTTGAAACGACTCAAAAAGCGTACAATGACTTATTTTGAACATATAAGTCACCTCAAATTGATAATCATGATAAAATGTAAAATGAAATGTAAAATGAAAAGCTTCAAACTGGGACATGCCTTCCAGAAACACACTAATTTCCTTCCTTTGCAGTTTGACAGATGATGGTTGGCTCACCTGTAGAAACTCCATCTGAGCAGAAAGAGTTTAGCAGCTTTGGGGAAGGCAGGGCTGGCCTGGTAGGGCTTTAGGACCTGGGAGACAACGCCGTCCAGCCAGGCAGCCCACTGCTCCAGTGAGTTCTGCTGCTGCAGGGTCAGCTTAAAGTCCTGCTCTAACCTCTGCACAACACGATCCTCACACCTACACACCCAAGAGGCCTGCTCCTGCAAGAAGCAAGCGACAGAAAAGTGTGCATGAGTGCAGTGTTTTGTGTAACATTCAGAAATGACAGGTACTTGAAAAAGAGCATGTCAGGAAACACTCACGAGACCACACACAACAGCTTTGCTGCAAAAAAACCCCTATAGGTTTGTCACTCACATAAAAGCAAACTAGTCAGTTGTCACGCTATTTTCACACGTTCCCACACAAGACATCAAACTATAGCTGCATGGACAGAGAAATTCATGTCTAAGCACCTTATACATACATAAATCATAAGGTGTTATATATAGATTAGATAATGTTTGGTTCGCAACACTCTCACCATGCCAGACTTTCTATGTTTTCAGTTCTTTTGGCACAAAAATAAAGATCCAAACCTCCTTGGATGCAGTTGCTGATCTGAATTTACATTCGCTACTCAACCCATTACTACACACCATTTCTATTTTCTTTAGTGTCGTTCATGAATAATACATTTAGTGGAAAAGCCATAAACAGAGGCAAGCTGTGCAAGCGCTTGCACTGTTCTACTATTAAAAGAAACATCTCATTCCTTACTACATAAATGTACTGCCTGTTTAATTTTGATTGGTTAAATGTTGCTGATTGATATTTTTTATTAAAAAGCACAGCTCAAAGCTTGTGAGTCATTTTGGACATAAAGCCTTTCAGAAGGAGTCTCTGGTGTCAACGCTCTGTAACAGTCATGTAAGGATTTCAGACATTCTGATATAAAAGGTATCAAACACTGTGGGCTGTGCTATTATTGGAAAATAATTTCCACAACCTTAAGGAAACAAAAGTAACAGCATCTCATTACCTATTTGATTATCTTTCTCTAACAGTATGGATCAAGTGTTTTATTCTTCTTAATCCACATCATCTCCCCCGACGTCATTTATCAACAAAATATGCATGTTTTCTTAATCATTTCCACCATTTCCAGATTGTTACGATTATTCAGAGTTTTCAGTAATGGCTAGTATATGCAAATGTAATACAGTGGGTACGGAAAGTATTCAGACCCCCTTAAATTTTTCACTCTTTGTTATATTGCAGCCATTTGCTAAAATCATTTAAGTTCATTTCTTTTCCTCATTAATGTACACATAGCACCCCATATTGACAGAAAAACACAGAATTGTTGACATTGTTGCAGATTTATTAAAAAAGAAAAACTGAAATATCACATGGTCCTAAGTATTCAGACCCTTTGCTCAGTATTTAGTAGAAGCACCCTTTTGCTCTAATACAGCCATGAGTCTTTTTGGGAAAGATGCAACAAGTTTTTCACAACTGGATTTGGGGATTCTCTGCCATTCCTCCTTGTAGATCCTCTCCAGTTCTGTCAGGTTGGATAGTAAACGTTGGTGGACAGCCATTTTTAGGTCTCTCCAGAGATGCTCAATTAGGTTTAAGTCAGGGCTCTGGCTGGGCCATTCAAGAACAGTCACAGAGTTGTTGTGAAGCCACTCCTTCATTATTTTAGCTGTGTGCTTAGGGTCATTGTCTTGTTGGAAGGTGAACCTTCGGCCCAGTCTGAGGTCCAGAGCACTCTGGAGAAGGTTTTCGTCCAGGATATCCCTGTACTTGGCCGCATTCATCTTTCCCTCGATTGCAACCAGTCGTCGTGTGCCTGCAGCTGAAATACACCCCCACAGCATGATGCTGCCACCACCATGCTTCACTGTTGAGACTGTATTGGACAGGTGATGAGCAGTGCCTGGTTTTCTCCACACATACCGCTTAGAATTAAGGCCAAAAAGTTCTATTTTGGTCTCATCAGACCAGAGAATCTTATTTCTCTGTTTTTTAGCAAACTCCATGCGGGCTTTCATGTGTCTTGCACTGAGGAGAGGCTTCCGTCGGGCCACTCTGCCATAAAGCCCCGACTGGTGGAGGGCTGCAGTGATGGTTGACTTTCTACAACTTTCTCCCATCTCCCGACTGCATCTCTGGAGCTCAGCCACAGTGATCTTTGGGTTCTTCTTTACCTCTCTCACCAAGGCTCTTCTCCCCCGATAGCTCAGTTTGGCCGGACGGCCAGCTCTAGGAGGGGTTCAGGTCGTCCCAAACGTCTTTCATTTAAGGATTATGGAGGCCACTGTGCTCTTAGGAACCTTAGGTGCAGCAGAAATTTTTTTGTAACCTTGGCCAGATATGTGCCTTGCCACAATTCTGTCTCTGAGCTCTTCAGGCAGTTCCTTTGTCCTCATGATTCTCATTTGCTCTGACATGCATTGTGATCTGTAAGGTCTTATATAGACCGGTGTGTGACTTTCCTAATCAAGTCCAATCAGTTTAATCAAACACAGCTGGACTCAAATGAAGGTGTAGAATCATCTCAAGGATGATAAGAAGAAATGTATAGCACCTGAGTTAAATATACGAGTGTCACAGTAAAGGGTCTGAATACTTAGGACCATGTGATATTTCAGTTTTTCTTTTTTAATAAATCTGCAACAATGTCAACAATTCTGTGTTTTTCTGTCAATATGGGGTGCTATGTGTACATTAATGAGGAAAATAAATGAACTTAAATGATTTTAGCAAATGGCTGCAATATAACAAAGAGTGAAAAATTTAAGGGGGTCTGAATACTTTCCGTACCCACTGCAAATGGAAAATATGTTGCACTTCACACACTGTCCCACACCAAGTTTCAAACTGCCCACGTAACCCACTGTAGCATGTGCATCCACAGCCCGCTGTGCACTCTATAGTCTCCCATTCACAGAGGCAAGTGAGACCTTACGCACAAACCTGCACGTTTGCAAAGTCAACTCGGTTGAGGTCGCTGAGCATCTGGTTGATCTGCGCAGTGTTCTGTAGCACAGCACGGGCAGCCTGGGCCAGGTGGTTCAGAGAGGTGTACCTGCGCAGGGTCTGTGCAAAGGCATTCGCACATGTCACCTACAAAACAAAGCACAGTAAAAAAAAAAATAAAATTAATGAGCCAAACATATTTTTCCTGGAACTTCCTGGGTTTGGGTTTTCATCAGTTTGGCCTCATTTCAGATGCACACTGATTATACAACATGTCACATAAAGTTCCTTTTAAAAGCCAGCTATCGATTGGTGCAGGATTAATTTTGTTTGTAAGTGTACAGTCTTCTCACTTTGATGCGGACCATCTCCTCTGGAATGTTCATCATGGCGTTAGTCAGCCAGCTCTCCAGACTCTTGGCAAAGTTTCGGATGGCTTGAGTTAAGGCACCTGGACAGAGAAGATGTGTTATATTGAAACCATTATTCATCACAAGTCATTCAGTCAACAGATTTGTTCAGTTTGCTCTCACAGAGCCTGAGGAAAGTGTGTTTTTGGGTAGTCCAATGTAGGTCGTGATTTTTTTCTTTACTAAAACAAAGGCCCTTCTGTTTTCTGTAATCGATTACATATATAGTGTATGTGTGGAACCCACAGCTATGACACAATGTTCATGCCAAGGGGCGGTCGTTGGGAAAACCATTGCACATGTGCTAGTAGGTTGTTGAGGAACTGTATGCAAAGTGCATATTTTGTAAAACCCTGATGAATTCTTCAGTCCAACCCGTTTGTGATTTAAACTCTAAATCTAAACGTCATCCATTCAGAAATGGGACCGTTTCTTCAAAAAGAAGAATTTATTGCTAGAATCCCAACGTGATTGTACATGGATACTACAGAATCTCATGAAGCTTTTTCATTTCTTATTGAGTTGCTTTATCGTGTAAAAGCTGGATGAAACTAAAATATGACTTTCTCCTCTTGCCCTTTATACTTCATGGTAATGATACAGGTGCAGTAAATCAGCATCATTCTTTTTCTTTGTTGCTGTATTTAAGAAAATGTAATAAATGAGATGTTATCAGAGTGTTTTCATTTAGGAAGGTTTTAAGTTTGTATTACAGTACATTTCAGATAAAGCATGCATTCTTCACTACTTTGAAGTGAATACATTGCATACAATGTTTACATACAGGGTACTCTTACTGTGTGCCTGTAGTCATAGAAAACTCTCTCCATAAAAAAAGGTATGATGCACAGGAGAATAAACATTGAAATATATAAATAATCAAAATATACCTCTCATAGTTCAGAACTTCTAATATTTGAGGAAAAGCAGGGTATTTGAACATTTACTGCAGAGAAAGCACAGGAATTTCATCCATAACTGCAGTGAAACAGAGATGAAATACTACTGGAGTATTCTTTCAAAACTTTTTAGCATTGTTCAAAATCTTTGTTGAAATTTAGCTAGGATTTTGGTACCTTTAAAACCTAATTAGTATTTAAAATATAATACTGATATTATTCTTGACAATTGTTTAATTATGTCTATAAGACTTGATGATACAACAGTGTAACGTGACTTCTGTTTGTTTTGAGACTTCTGTTTTTTTGTTTTTCTAGTATATATACATATTGATTCTGATACTGATACCAAAATGAGTAAACTACTTCGTCAGTAACTACTTCATCAGCAACCAGGAGGATCATTCAAGGTTTTGCACTGCTCTTTATATGTTGGTTGTTGTCATTTGCTGATAGTAATGAACTCCTCGTGCTCGAGTTTAATGTTTAAGATGTTACAGCGTGGCTGGCCGACCCTAGCATGCAGTGCAGCATGTAAGTGTGGTCATTCAGGATGCTCTGGATTATACCTTGAATGATGAGACTTATAAAGAGTGATGGAAAAGGAAGTGTACATTTCTCAGTGCCTGCAGAAATGAATTGTTCTCATACCTGAAAGTTTCCCTTCTTTAATCATACTTAATAACCAGATCGTTGAAGTTTCATGTCATGTGATATGAGATGTTTGGTGTCAATGTGTTTTTATGAACACATGTACAATTAAACAAGGATGTGCTGAATGTTTAATGGCTGACTGACTGGGTATGGGTCGCAGTACGTCTGGGATGAGGATCTCCACCAGGCCCTGGTAGAGCGTGTTGTCGCAGTCACGGCTCCAACGCAGCGCCGGCTCATATTTGCACAGCACCACGAGGCATGACTTGGGCAGCCGCTTCTCTGACTCATCATGACTAAAAAAAAAAGGATGAATAAAAACTAAGAACAAGCTGCTTCTACCAGTTTCTTCCCAAAGCCATATTTGTTATTTTTCTCCCACAGGCAGCGTCTGGATTGCTTGGCTTTGCTAACTGACAAACCACAATGTGTTGGTAGTCTAATAACTGTTTTTGTGTACATTTCAGACATATTAGTCACCAGGCTGCTTAAATTTGCCTATGTGTTTCAATTTGACTTTAAAACATAGACTTATTGCAACAGTGTGTCATACTCACACAGCCAGTGTGGCCGGATCTCCTGCCTGGCTCTCGCTAAACCTCCAGAACGTTTTCCACAGTGTCTCCACCAATGTGAACTGCAGGTTTACCATGACGTCCAGGATGGCCTAAGAAAGCAGCCTGGTTACTCACAACAACCATGGTCTGAGCTGCTTATATTTCCGATACAATCAAGAAACAAAGATCGAATGTATTATATAAAGACTGGGATATAAATGGTTTCGTATGAAGTCACATTCAGATACAGACGCAGACTGGAGACAAACAGATTGCTGGGTTACCTCACAGTGCTCTCTGTAGAGTAGCTGAAAGCTCTTAATGTGTTCCAGCTCAATGCCCTCTGGCAAAGGTTTGCCCTGCAAGTCAATTTCAGGGAACTCTGGGAGAGCACGGGACGCATCTGCACATAGAGAACACAAGAAATCAATTGGTTTATTTCCTTGTTTTGACTCATGTCCTTGAATTCCACACTTTTACATATTATTTTCTTTATTCCTGTATAAGATTTCAAATTGCTATTTCACATTTGCATGGCTTTGCAGTGCACGTCTTTAACATCATTTCTAAACTGTAATTGAGTCTGTAGATGCATACTAATGACCCAAACACGATTTGATTATTACCAGATTAGTATTATATGCTACTGTGCACTTCAAGCCAATAATCAAGCCAATAATCAGGTTATACAAAATGTGCAAAATATCTCTTTACCATGTCCTCAAATATATTTGGTTTTCCTCCATGCTTATTCATACACATAACAACATAGAGAAGAGCTGCTTCAGAAACAGTTAAGATTATTTAATGCTACACCTACAAATTTTCTAACCAAAGCAGTTACAATTTACATCACACCCTTTTTTAGCAAAGTTTGCATTTAATATGATGTATACTATTGGGACATGTGTTTTATAAAAAAATCTGATTATTGACTAAATTAAGGTATATACATATAAGTGTGTGTAAACTCTTTTGACCAAACGATCACATTTTTGGTCTCCAGATCATAAAAAAAAAACCTGCACATTAATGATGGCCAGACTGACTTAATACTTAGTATGTTCTTACCCAGAAACTGTTGGTACTGCTGCACCTGGGCACTGATGTCAGACAACCCTGAACTCTGTTGTTGCTGCTGCTGTCCCGCCCCTGACGACATCCCGTTGGTCATTCCTTCCATCTTCTGTACTGGCTTCAGCCTAAAGGTGTTAGGGGGTAATTGAATAAAGATAAACATAAAACAACCATAAGACAACTGGATGTGACTGACAACCTATTCACACCAACTTTTTAGTCATGGGTACAGTCACTAGTGTATTGTGATATTGCAAATTGCCATTTGAAATGTATGCTTGTATTTCTTGCATTGTTTCTAATTTCAAATTAGTTTGACGCAAAATCTGGTGGCTGCGTGGAAAAATCCGCGAGGTGGCATTTTTAATTTCCTCAATGAACATTAAATTGGCATACATTTTAGTTGATACCATCCATGAGCCCTTGGTGTATCATTGGGAGGGGTTATGGTTAACAAATGCAGCTTTGAACATTAGTCATAAGCAGAGGTGGGAAGTAATACTTCATTACTGTACTTTAGTAGATTTTCTGGTATCAGTACTTTACTTCACTATTTATTTTTTGGACAACTTTTTACTTTCACTCATTACATTTTTACACAAATATCGGTACTTTCTACTTCTTAAATTTTCAAAACAGGCTCTTTACTTTAGTTTTAATCTATTTGGTGAAATGTCAATATTTGTTCTTCTCATTACGTGCCATTTTTCAGCCCATCAACCGATTTCCTGTCATTGCGCAGCTTTTTCAATTCACTGGTGTATCATTTCCTGGTTATCGCACACCACAGACTAAGACTAGTTTACGAAGCTAACAACACGCTCGGCACAAGAAATATGGGGGCAACGTAGATGAGACAGAGGAAGTCAGCGATGTAAACATGACTGAGAACAACATTTTTGATCACCTGATCATCATTATCATCTCTGCTTGTGTTCTATATGGTGGACATTTTTAAATGTTTTGTATTATTATATTAATTAAGGCTGTCAACATACAAATTCATTTTAAAGGCACTGGATTTATTAACGCGCGATTATTGCAGCGCACATTTCTTTTTGACCATATTTAAATATAAAAGAGGCAAAATTAAAACCTTCAGTTCAACACACGTTTATTCAGGACATCCTTTCTTCACTCATATATAATGAATAAATAAACTCCACCAAAAAAAAAAAAACGTAATCATTAAATATTCGTTTTACTGATTTGCCAATTCTCAAATCAGCACCAAAATCCGCCATGACGCACACATCTGACAATTTACCCTTTGGGGTTGACAAACGCGCCGGTGAGTTTAGTGGCATTTTTTCCTCGTAACGCCGAATCTTTTTTGATCGTACAGATAAGAGCAATACACCATTCAAATCTGTAAATGGTCTACTTTCATTTGTACACACTCATAATAACAACAAAATGCTGTGCAAACAGACAGGGGGCGCTTTCTGCCCTCTCTGTCATCTCTCTTCACAGACACACAAATAAAACACCCTTAATCTCAGTAAATATTTGCCTTACAGACATAGTAAATATATGTAGAGAAAGCTCAAAAAGTCGACTTTTAAATAAACAAATTCACATCGACTACAAATATTCTCTGATTATGGAGTCCATATTAAAGTTATAAGAGGTTTAGTTTCTCCGATATCACCTTATTAACCATCCGTGTGGAAACATAGTAAAGGTTCAGTTTTGTATCCTGATAATTAACCTAATTTAAAACACCATGATTACTTTAAAACCTTTACAATAATATTTTGTGTGTATGCTCTATGTTGAGTTTGGTTCTCGAATAATAAACATTGTGTAAAGCATCAATATTTGTCCATTGGAAAGTATTAATTTTAGGTATATTTAAAACAAATAAAAACGTGCGATTAAGTTGCGATTAATCATGAGTTAACCCACGACAAGCATGCGATTAATAATGATTCAATATTTTAACCAATTGACAGCCTTAATATCAATATGACTTGAAGTCCATTTACCAGCGTGACACTAAAACAGGTAGTAGTAATGGCTATGTTTTACTGAAGTACATGTCAGAGCCCAAACTTCTTTACTTTAACTTGAGTAAAAAAGTATAGTCAGTACTTCAACAGTATTTTAAAACATGAGTATCTGTACTTCTACTTAAGTGAAGTATGTGTGTACTTTTACCACCTCTTGTCATATGTTGTATTTGCATATATTTAGATTTCTGTAAATCTACTCATTATATAGGTCTCCTGTAGTACTCTAAGTTCTCAGTGTTTAAAATGCAGCTTGGGTACTGCCTTGGGTTCAAAATGTATTCCATTCAATTGACAATCAGCAACATTATAAAAGAAGTTTCATTTATTTCATTTGACATTTGTTTTTGTTGTAGTAATTGCAGTTTTGCATTAAAAAGCATTTTGTTCTGTTTTTTTTCTTTTTCTGTCTGTCCTGGTACTTGTTGAGTATAAGAGCAGGCTGATTTGAAATGCCATAAGTCAATAACTTCCTCACTCAATCATTATCATTATCATGTCACACTAGACCAGGGGTCACCAACACCTGGCTACCTGGTGCCCGCGGGCCTTTTCTAAAATAGCTGTTTCCTACTTTGTTAAATCATTGTTGATAATTATTGTGAGAAATCATTAACATGATCAGTGTCTTCACATAGATGAATATCATTAATTATTAATAATAACATATAATAAAATGTAAATTGAGCAAATTTGTTATTTCAGATCAAACTGAAAACTGTGTGTATCAAACTGGTAGCCCTTCACATTAATCGGTACCCAAGAAGTAGCTCTCAGTTTCAAAAAGGTTGGTGACCCCCTGCACTAGACATAGTACCCAAAGTCACAATTTCTTACACAAACTCTTCCATTTAATACTCCTGGTTCACTTCCAGACCCTATTTATGCAAACAATATTAATACAATATTAATACATTGGCAAGTCCTGCCAACAATTACAGCTGAAATGTTATTCTTGACTGTTTATGCTGTGTTTGAACCTTTGCCACAGTTTGAATGTTCTGTTTGCCTCCTGCTTGCTTTTTTTTGTTTGTTTGGATATGAAGAGCCTCTCTATATCGATCCTTTGCACATGAAACTCAATCTCTCACTCGGATTCCGATATGTTACACCATGAATCAGAGATGGCAGACCTTTTCTCATGGACAGTGTAGAGAAAAAAAATGGAGAGAATTGATAAAAAAAGGTTTACCTCTGTTTTTGGGAGAAGGGCTGCTGCCTCATTGCCAGGTGTTGTTGGTCCTCCATCAGCCGGAGCAGAGAGGAGCTTGCTTTAATTCTCAGCCCATAGTAATGATATTTTGAGTTCCCTCTAAAAACAAAGCAGATACGTGTCTGCCTGTGCATACATGTCTACAGATGGTAGGGGGGGTGTTAGTATTGGCTGTTTATGCACCATCTATGCTTTTTTACCGAGTACCCAGGCGCCTCGTCCTCAGGCCCATAAAGACGGAGCGGATGAGTTTTCCAAAGGAGGCAGCATTCACGGGCTCCAGCTTCTGCTCCTGGCAGTGCAGCAAGTAGTGGCAGTAGAGAGTGGAGCGTGGCAGACTCACACCCTCTGCCGTCTCATAATTATCCAACAACCACTGCACCTGAGGGCCAGAGGACAGCTGCAAGGATGAGACACACACACAGCCACACACACTCAGACAGAGAGCCCAGGGTTGACCTGACGCACACACTCAGACAAGGACGGGACACGCACAGGTACACGTTCGCATGCTCTTTCCCCACTCATGCATACACATGCTGACAGAGATATGTCAGAATGACATGACATGTACATGACCCAAATGATCATATATGAATTTATATGCAGATTACAACCATAATTCATACAGTAGCACCATCGCTGTGCTGTCTATAAGACATCATATACAAATACACACATACAAACACACATGCTTATCAGTCGTATCTTTCAGCGTGCCGTCGCATACAATATGGGTATGCAACAACATGGGATGCCTGTGGCTTTGTGTGGTTCTCCTTACAGCCGTGTTTAAAGGCCTTTTGAGTGAATATGAATACCAAAGGTGATTCTTTTCTCTCATGCAAATTATGATATGAAGCATGATGAAGTTATGATTAAATTCTAGATTTGAATTCAATGAATATGACAGCACAGTGAAAGAAGGAAATCTGTGCTCTAGTGCTAGAATACATCTCAATTAATGACTATTTGATCTCCTCGAATATACAGACTGTTTCTCTGTGGTAAACGTAACAGGTTTGATAACTGCAGTAAATTTTATATTTCGTTGCACCTAATGGCAGAGGATCGGTGGCCGACTTACTGACTCCCTCTGCTCTTTGACTGTGCTCTCTGATGCGTGAAAGGGAACGATGGACGCATCATCGTTCTGTTATTGGAAAGGGTGAAGGTGGCGGAGTGAGTGACAGGTGTATTCAAGCGGTTGATCTCCACTCTTTTCCTCTGTGGAGTTTTTTCCGTGGTCATACCTTTTTGTCTGCAGACGGCACGCTATTCTCCTCTCCCTCGCTAATACTCACGGTGGCCGGGGAGACGCGAGCATTTTGCGTGTAACTCTGGCCATTTCCACTGCTGCTGCTGCTGGTGCCTCCGCCACTGCTGAGCATGTAGCCTCCCTGAATCACGTAGCTGCCACTGCTACCATTAGCTCCGCCTCCTCCATCCCCAGAGCCGTTAGAGGCCGTTCCTGACACTGCAATTACTGCTGTGGCTCCACCCCCTGTGCCAGGTGTGGCACTAGTCACAATTTGCCCCGTCTCTGTCACAAAGCCCGTATTCACAGGAGACGCAGCCTGGGAGCAAGAAACACTGACACTGGTGCTTTCATAATACTGAGCACCACTGGTCTGAGTGTACAAGGGACTGTCAGTGTACACAAAACTGCCGGAACGTCTAAAAAGAGGAAAAAAAACTGTTATTATTATTCTTCTTCAAAAAAATGTTCTTCAAAATTTGGAATTTGTACAATAAACTGCCCTATATACCTCTAAACTGCATTTTATAACTCAATCAAGCTACCTTTACCTTAAACCTCATAAAAGTTTTACAAAAAATATTACAGCCTTCTACTGGCTGGAGACTATCGTGCAAACGCTAAGCCCCGACCCTTCCATGGAACTGACCCCAACCCTTCTGCTGAAAATATGAATGCCTCCTAAACTGCATTTTAATGTCTGATTTTACTACTTACATGGATTTGTAACATAATCATATTACCAAAACTTTTTATTACTTTTTTATACCAAAAATCACATGCATGTTTTTGCATTTTTGTCAAAGTAGCAGTAAAAATGGCACAGACACCAAGACAATACATGCAAACACATGAATGTATAAGTCAGCCTTAAACAAAAAGTCTGAGTTGAGCACATCTTTTCCATTTGGGGGAGGGCAAATTTCTTGGTTAGAGTAAAAATATAAACAAAAGCCTGTAATAAGGAAACTAGGCAAGTTTTTCAAAGTGGAATATCAGCCAATCCGGATGAAATTTGTGAAATTAGTCTTAAAACCTTTAATTAGACCATTAATTAAACAAGACGGTTTTTATTATTTTTGTAATGAGACAATTTAGAAGAAAAGGGAGTGTACAGTCAGCCCTGATACTTACATGGTGCTGGTAGTGTAGCTTGTGTCTCCCTCCACATACTGCACCTGGTTAGTGTAGACATGCTGCACAGGTACCTGCTGCAGCTGCTGCACATCAAAACGTGTCCATGAGACACGTGCACACATGCACACGCGTAGAAACACATACATAGAAACACAAACCTGACATTAGAACATCCTGACGAAAGTAAGAGAATTCTTACTTCCTCTCCCTGCTGCTTTTCTTCCTTTTTCTAAGCATTTCCAAACCCTTTTTGAACATTCATACTTCCAGACTCAAACATCTTAACAATGATGAATAAATATACCAGTTTCAGAAGAACAACAAGCTATGCATCTCTTCCTGTTAAAGCCACCTACTCTATGGTCAGAGACCACCTCAAACACGTGTGCAGCAGGGACTGTTGGTAGATCAGCGTAGGGCAGCTGCCTTGGCTCTGAAACCAGAGAAAGAACTGGAACTAAAACACCTTGTGAAGGCAAAGCCACAAGCAGGTTCATGGTTGAGATGGGGAACGATGTGGTGTATTCCACCATGCTGTCTGCTCTGATGCAGACTGAGTCAGAGTGAACATCCATAAATATCGCTATGTAGCTTTCCTCTATGTTTGCTACTTCTGCCCTGTTCTCGTTCTGCCATTCCTCTCTCTGTATCTCTGTCTCCCTTGTTCGCTTTCTACAAGGATTCTGGAAGTAAACATGGCAGGATTATACATTTCTCTGCCTACGCTCAGGAAAAACATTGCACACTTACTGTAAGGGGTCAAATGTTACCAATACAAAAATGTTGAACGGTTTGTAAGCATGTGGCAAAATATGTGAGGTTGGGTAATTGAAGTATATGAATGTTTTCTTAATCGTGTGCTCATGAGTGAGAGCCAAAAGGTAAATGAGGCTTGTGTGTGAGAGAGATCACCTCCTGAGTCAAGTGTACAGGCTGTAGGCTGGTGACGCTCATTTGTGTGCCCTGTTCAGTCTTGGTTTGCTGAGATGTGGCTTGGACCACAGACCTCTGTGGGCGAAATAACAAAGAAACTGAACTCTCTTGTGAAACAAAAACAAGCCTTCACGGGGTTGTGCTGTGTGACAGTGTTGTCAAAAAGCATCACAGCCAAGCCAATTGTTATTTCAAACTGTTACGCCATATTTAACAAGCTATACACTACCACACGTACTCCTAAACCGTTCGTGGGAGCTTTTACACCAGTAATGTGGTCTTTCTCAAAATCTGTTCTTGTGTAAATGTATGAGACTCGAATGTAATGCTTCATATCAGATCATTGCCATGAGTTCATGCACTTTTATATATGGCTTATCAAATAGCTTCTCTATTACACCTACAAAAAAAGGACAAAATTAAGATTGGAAAAGAGCAATCCAGAACAGAACCATAAATTAAGACTCATAAAACTAAGTAAGATCAGCCACTTCATTGCACTTCATTTCAAACACAAGTGTTTAAGAGAGCCGACACTTCGCAGTGGCTAAGCTGCATTACTGGAACATTTAGCAATGCGATTCTAATTGCCATTGCCATAAATTTGTCGTTCCAGCTCTTTGTGAGTTTTTTGTCTTTTATGGACTAAATGTAAATCAGTAATGCCACAAACACACTTGATTAGGCATTGAGCAACACATGCAGAAGTACAAAGGAAAACAGCTTTTGCAAACCTGCCAGGAATTTTAATTCAGGTTGGCCCACAAAAAACAACACTAAAATATTCATAAATGTTGCATTGTGTGTGTGTGTGTGTGTGTGTGTGTGTGTGTGTGTGTGTGTGTGT
>JAAIIK010023556.1:2441-12921 GCA_014706435.1 Silurus glanis
ATATATATATATATATATATATATATATATATATATAAATTCTTAATCTCTATCTTCCATTTCCATGAATGCGAGTGTTTTAGTACTTACTGAGTGGCTGGATTCTTCTAGAAAATATACTTATTCACTCTAAATATATGTTAAAATTTTCAGGTGAGCATGTTTACATTAAAACTTTAGAAATTTCAATGCATGCTGGTATTTTAAGCCACAAGGACATCGACAACTTAGATTTCATACCACACAAAGAAATATAGCCTAGCCACTTATTTAATAGTGTTCACATATTTTATGGAACATTATTTTTATTTTTCCCTGTTGAAAATGTATCAAACAAACAGTGTCCCATGTCCCATCTTTTAGAATAAAAAGATTCAATGGGGTGGCTCCACATGTCTCAATGGAAGCATGTGTTTGCTCTTACCCTTCATGGTTAGTAGCTGTAACAGTTATAAATAACATAATAAATAATTAAGATACCCCCTTACAGGTGGGTGAATCACATCTCTGCCAATATTCAGTATAACCACAATCTTACTGTACTTTGTGCAGTACTGCTTAAATCACACATGGAAATATTGAGTCATCATATACTGATTCATTGTTTAATAGATGTGGCCATATCATTCAAACATTTAGAGACACTCTGTAGAATGTTGTGCTAAGGAATTAGTAGAATCACAATGAGTCGCCACTAATTCTTTGAGGACAATGGAAGTGAATTAAAATAATTTATTGGATAATTATTTCATTATTATGCACAATTAGCTAACTAAATTAGACCAATTATAGTACTGAGGGAATTTTATTTATAAGTAAAGGTTATTGTTTGATACAGATCAAGGTGGATTTTTATCATGTTTTCTCCTGTACAATTGGCAAGCTGAGCAGCAGGGTGGCACTCAGTGAGAAAGGGTATTTAATCAGCCTGAACCTGAGACAGCTGTCATGGTGCCATTAGGCTCTGCCATGGTGGGCATTAATGAGAACTGTGCCACATAAGCTGTATCTTTGAACATCGACCTTGGTTGCTCAAACACTTACAAGCTCGGTCCGTCTCTGCCAACTCAACACAATGTAAACTGTGTGCCGTCAGCACAGCATGACTGTTGCTGTATTGTAAAGGTCTGCCAGGTCAGTAATGTGATTTATTGTGTAAATAGGTATCTAATAATAATGACAGCCATTTGAACTGTCAACTTTAAGAACTCTGTAGACTACACAGGCAATGGTGGCAGTTCATCAAAACTCAAGTGACAGGTCAGAAAACATAATCTCTGATGTCACATCACACAAAAATACAAAATAAGTCATCCATTTTTTAAAACTATAAAGCAGCCATTACTGTGAATTTGCAAGCAGCTGAATCAAAATCTCTTGCTTAATTATGTAAACCAATATCACACCCAGCCTACATGTTTAGGTAAAGTATCAGCACTAACTGCGAATTAAAAGCAGCCAACTGGCAGTAAAATATTTTTAACGACAAAGCCACAAGCAGCATTGGTCTATTTACAGAAGCTATTATAATTAATAAACCTTTAAAGTAGAACACAGTACCAGTTGAAATTTAAAAAGTTAATTTAATAATATCATTTTGTGATAAAACTTTACATTAGGAAAACCTTGATTAAAGTTCTTTTCTGCATTAGTTTATAAATGCTTAATATTTATTAATACCACACAAATCAGTACTAAACCATAATATTGTTAGCGATGTGCAAAACTAAGTAAATGCATGATTTTATTGACATTTGTTTGTGTTGTGGGTACAGGTAGGTAGGTAGGTAGGTAGGTAGGTAGGTAGGTAGGTAGGTAGGGGTAGGTAGGTAGGGGTAGGTAGGTAGGTAGGTAGGTAGGGGTAGGTAGGTAGGGGTAGGTAGGTAGGGGTAGGTAGGTAGGTAGATCTTTTTTTGTTACATAAATGTGTGCTAAAAGAATAAAACTAATAACGGAATTTTTTGGAAAAAAATTTGCTGTAGTTTTATAACTATAATGTAACAAATAAAGACTGAAAACCTAAAATGTATCATTCCATCATGTTACTAATCAACAGCATTGCTGGCTTTTGTTAATGTATGTTGCATTTTTTTTTTTTTTTATTAAGTCAAATATGGTGTATTACTGCTGTACATGGTTTGTAAATGACAACTAAAGTGCTTATTAACGCATACCTTCAATGTCAGGTCTACTCCATTTAACTCCGAAATGCATTGTGGCCTACAGACATGGCTGACTCCCAAACTACATTTCTTAGAACCCATCACCACTACACGGTCTTAATCCCAAGACTTCAAATAAATTTTACGTGTACCCAATTTTACACACAGACACACACATGCACACACAATGAAAAAGACTCCCATTCACTAGCACCATGCAACTGTTTCTTTTACTTTTTATATTCGGGATTTGCTATGCTGTACTATTTGTTGATTGCCTGACCCGTAGCCCGTTTTTTTGGTTGTTGTTGTTGTTGTTGTTTGTTTGCTTGCTTTACTTTGATCCTGCGTGTCTTTGTGGATTTTTCTACCTCTATTTCAATATAAGTAAAACTAATTAGATGTGCATTTGTTTCTGCCTCACCCTGTGACATTCAAGTGGTGCTGATCTTGATGAATTTACAAGAAGTAGTATTAATTTTGCCCCTGTGTAGAAGATCATATCTGTATTTTGAATTTAAAGCCGTGACATTCTAAAAAGAAATCCAGAGTAACCTTAGACATTTCATTTAGCTGTATAATCTGTTTTTATAATCAAAATACATTTTTGTTATAAAAAAGTCAGTAAATTCAAAATCTGTTCTGACTAGTAACACGTGACAACACAAAGGACATGTGACAGTTTAAGACATTGTCCTTTTACATAAGATAGTAATACATTATTTATTTGTAATTTGTTATGAGTTGTTAACAATTTTGGTTGTAAAAAAAAATTGGATAATTATAGGCCACATGACCTCGGGGAAGGATATAACACTGCAAATTACACTTCATGGCCTCAGAGAGACAAAACAGATGCCCAAACTCCCTTTCAAAGCTCCAAAATCCATTTTTGCTATTGAACAGGGGAGTAAACTTGAGTAACATATGGAGGAATGTGGCGAGAGTGTTATTACCCAAGCATCTGTTAGGATCTAATGAAGTTGTGAAGACCGTAATGTCCAATTCCCTCTAACTCCCATGTCTGAATATTTATTGGTTATTGTCCATCAGATCAATTTACTGATAAATTCCTCTATCATATCTTTCTTATTGTATCTTATCGCATTTTTATCTTGTCTTATATTATGTTAATCCTATTAAATGTACTGGAAATCTCATGCAATTGTTAAAAACTCATTTCACCTTCACACACATTGCATTTGCAGTCCTTCCAGTGAGTTTTGAGTGGCTATTGCCATACTGTTAATATTACTCTGTTCTTGGACTTGAAAAAATATCTACATAGAAACACTAGACAGAAACAATATTTGACTTTAGGTTAACAGATGGACCTTCAAAACATGCTGGTTTTTTTGTGTTTGCACATTCTCTTCACAGCTTGTATGGGATTATCAGTACGGAAGTCATAAAAATACTGAGATGTGTAGACCAGTGAGCATTTTCATTTTCTACTCCACGAGGAGCTGCTAGAGTTGCTTAGTTTCACTCTGACTGCTCATATTCTAAGGAGACACACATTACCACTCAGAGGAAGGTAATCTGTGAGGGCACTTATTTTATTGTAATTAAAATCTGGCCCTGAAGCTGAGACCTGCACAAAGCTCATAATTTTCCATCTTATGGAGCTCTGAGGACAGTTCCACATGGGTCTGTTTTACAAATGTCTCCTTTTTATTAGCAATTCTGACTTTTAAAATGAATTGTTCACTGAAGCAGAATCACTTATGTGATTCATAGTAGTGCTTGTGTGGAAGGGAAACTGAAGTGTTATAAAGTATGCACTGAGCTGAAGTTCTCATTAGGAGCTTCTCAATGGCCACATATTAATTTTCTTTTTTTTTGACGTTCCTATTATCTTCAGACGCTATGAGCCTATTCTCTTACATTCCTAATGGAATTTGTGGTTTTAATTTGTCCTCGTATCTGAGTTTTCTGACTGAAGGAGATGATATGATTACAGTCTTGCTGTTAGCATATGATGCACCTAATTTGTTTAAAATATTTGCACAAGAACACATAGTGAGAAACAGCAGAGGCCTATTTATCTGTATCCATGTGAGTTCTTATCCCAGTGCCAAAAGTCACCAAAGAAGGGCTGACCAGCTCAGGATGTTAACGATAATGACAGTCATGACTCTGTTAATTATCATTCTAATTATCCCAGCAATGTGCTGGATGGTGGGTTTTCTCAAATTGGACATTTTGCCTGACTCTCTGGGAGCCACAGACATCTCACTCTATTATGTCTACATTTTGCTTGTACGGATGTAACTGAGTATGAAAGCATTATTAGGAATGATAAGATTATTTGTTTTAAACAGACCTTTTTTCTTTTTTTCTTTTTTGAAAGCTTGCCAGAAAGGTTTATTATATGGAATTCCATGGGATCCCACAAGTTAAAGTTAAAAACAGCTAGATATGAAATCCGAGGGACAAAGTATGTGCAGCATGAGCATGTGGTAGCAGCCTTAGTAATGGTCTGGTCATGTTCGTGGTGGTCAAATTTGACTTCAGGGTGCTAGCTTGGCTATATTTTGAGAACTAGCAGTGGTTCAGTGTGTCATGATATATCACACACAGGTATGTAATTGCAGTGGTAAAACTCTGAAGAACTGTCACAGTCAGAATTCACAAAGCTTGCAGACAGCACTTGCATTTCTAAATCTACTTTGTTTCCCAGGTATTTTCCCAAGTTTGCAGTGACAGTTTTTTATGTTTAATAATAATATAAAAACATACTTTATTTTTTAGTTTGCATCAAATTTTCAGCTACATTTAAGCTACTTTTAAAACATGCTACAGTGAAAAATATGCCCTTTATCTCAGAAGTTTGACTTTACTGACTCATGGAAAATATACCACATGTACAATGTCATCAGTATCAAACTCTGACCTTGTATGGTAAGACCACAGCAGACCCCCCACTGATGCCTACAATGGGTACGGATGTCTGCGTTGAGATAAAGTCCAGGATCTGTGCCACAGCCTCAGAGCCAATGTTGTCCTCAAAGACCACACCATGCACACGGTTAGCAGCTAGTGTGTCACAGATGCGAGTCAACAGTGCCCGTGGATTGCTGTCATTCACCAGCACTGTAATGGGGTTTACTTCCAGAGGTAGGTCCAGGAAGTTCTCCCGGCTCAGACGCCCTTTAATCTCCACCTGGTAGGCAGAGCCACTAAACACCACAGCTACATTTACAGTAGGATCAGGCATCGTGAATGGCCGGCCCCAGCAGCAGTGCCAAGCACAGAGCAACAGCAACAACAGCAGTGGCGGCCACAGAGCATCGCTCAGGAGGCCTAGACGAACGCCCATCTCACTCGCCTACTGCCTGCAGGAAAAAGAAGCAGAAAACAAGATAAGAAATTTTGCTACTGTAGGTACAACAAAGATTTCTTACCAGGAATAGTGGCTGAAGAAACTGTTCACTGGAGAGTAAATGGAGTGATAATTGGATAATATACATATACAGAAAGACCTTGACAGAGTTTTAGCGCTTCCAATTTAGCACTCTTAATGAACCAATGTATACAAATTAATTTGAAAATGAATGCTGATAAATTCACAATAATAGACAGAGCTACATATCACAGTATACATATTGGTATATCAGTGGTTATAAATATATTTTTTTATGTTACAGATATTATTGTATATTGCAATTACTCTGTCATGATACCCATAATTCATCTTAAAATATACCATCTTCAACTCATATTCATGCTGAAATATTTGTTTAATCTTTATTTCCCCTTTTGTAAGTCTCCAACAAATAGAGTGAATACCAAAAAACTTCCTTTTTTAACAATTTTGTTTTATAGTTAGTTTTTGATTGCCAACACCCTTTCCATCACTGCTCTTCATGCAATGTGTATATGAGAGGCCATTAATGGCTTGGAGAGGAGATATTTTTAGACGGACACGTGCAGACTGGGGCATTCGCCCTGTGCCCTGTCGTTGGACAGCATCTGCACTCGCAGCCGTCGCTCTGTAACAGCACAGCACAACAGATGGTAGACACCATGAAATAAAATTTCATTTTTTACTAAACAGTGAACATGGGGTTTTATGCCTCCTCTCCTTTTTTGTCTCAATTTTATATGGTAGTCCGAGTTAATCTTAGAAATGAAAAGGTCATGGGCTTCATTATGGTGCCAAGACATTTGTGTTGTCCGAATTGTCCAGCTGTAGTGTTCATCTCTTTAAAGTCTTTTCTAAGAAGTGCATCCCAGAAGTATTTACAACCCGTTTCATCAGTTTTTGGTGTTACAGCCATAATTGGGATTATATATTGACTATCTTCTTTGTTAGAAACACCTGCTTATCCATGCAATTACTGACACTGGAACTGGACTGTGGAGGATTGAAAAAAATCTGTGCCCACTCTAGCCTCAGATTCCTGTTTTTGGCTGATAGAAGTAAAATCCTTTGTAGTCTTTTGCTGTTGTAACTAATTTGCCTGATATAATGTGTTATGCATACTGAGCTGTGTTACTGCTCACCGCAGATGTCAAGAGTGGTTATATGAGTTACTTTCAGTCAGCTACAACCAGACATGCAACCAATAGGCCAAGAGGGTGAATACTTTTACACAGTTCCAGATTAATCCTATTTATACCTATTTCCCTTGCTATTCTTACATAACACCAGTGTTGTTGAACTGTATTAAACTGACATTGTGTGTTTGACCATACATAATCAAACTAAAAGACAAATAAATGTCCAGTACTGTATGTATACGTCTATCAGAATTCAAAGCAAGTAATTACAGAGATCCTGTTGCTTTAGTTTTGGATTAAGCGGAAGTGAGACTAATCTTATCATTTACCAAGTGTGATAATCCCATATAATCCTCTCCTTGTCATGGCCCATGGCCTAATGGTATCACCGCATCAAATATGACAGAAAGGCCTACCTTAATGCTTATATACTGTACATATACCAGCTTTAACATTAGATGACAATAAGTGGATGCAGGATATGCTGAATGTTTCTTATATTTTTCTCCCCAGGTTTGGTTCAATGTCCAAGTTGCCATCATCAAAAAATATTCGATTTATCTATGAATATGTGGTTAGTTCCCTGGTGGTCTAGTGGTTAGGATGCGGCCCGGGTTCACCGCTGCGGCCCGGGTTCAATCCCTGGTCAGGGAACCAACCCCAGCCACTCTCAGTGCCGGTCCCAAGCCCGGATAAATGGGGAGGGTTGCGTTAGGAAGGGCATCCCGCGTAAAAACATGTGCCAAATCAAACATGCGGAGGATCCGCTGTGGCGACCCCTAACGGGAGAAGCCGAAAGAAAGTTTATCTATGAATATGTGGTTATTGGGGTGTTGGCCAGTATGTTGGTGCAGTGGGAAACATTGCCATGTGACAGTTCCAGAGGCCACTGAGCTTGTGCTGCCGTCTATAAAAAAATCTTGCATGCTCTCCACATGTCCATATGGTTTTATTTAGGGTTCATTGGTTTCCCTACAATTTCCAAGAACATGCCAGTATCTCTGAATGACCCCTAGGTGGGAATCAGCGTGTATTCCATGCCCTGTTATGAACTGCTGTCCCATCCAAGGTGTGTCCCTGCCTCATATGAAGTGTTTCCTGTGTTGGGGGGTTTAAAATCCATTACTAAACTAGAAAGCGTAAAGTAGTTACTAAAATGTAAGAATGAAGGAAGAAAGGAACAAAAGAAGAAATGATTATGGTTAATACAAGCAATTGAACGATCAAAATTATCACAATATTTTAAAGGTATGCTTCTCATAGTGTTTATAAGGATGCATGGGACCTCTGTAAATGTTTATAATTGCCATAAACCTACAAAAAAGTCTGGTGTCTGGTGTCATAAAGACAGGCAATTTGGAGTCAAGCAAAATACATAAATGAAATTAAGTTGTGTTAGGACACATTTCGGGCTATTTTATGTTAGATTGTCATGACAACTGACCACAGCTCAGTGCAGAAGTAATATGTCAGAGCGATAATTGTTATGATATGACATTGCTTGCCAAGTGAGGTATAATTCCTCTCATAAAAATTTGATGAATACTTACGTCAATTCCATGACATTGTGATGACAGTTATGAATATTTTCTCTGTCTCTAAATTGGAGTGAGGTTGGTTTTGACATTTGACATTCAGTATCATCAACATTATTTTACTATTAGCTACAGTTATTATAGTTGTAATGTCAGCTCCAAATCAGCCCTTTAACACACAATACAGTCAATTTACCACTTGGCACAGGTGTTATGCCAGTTTCACATCCAAATGTATAATTAAAGCAGTTTTTATGTCAGATGGTACCTGTTGGATTAAGAATCAGCAAATGTTTGTCAGTTTTTGTGTACAAGCTCTAAGAAAACATTGCTGATATTTATTTCTTAGTGTTTTACATTACTTTAAACACTTCTAAAAGTTTACACTCACATCCAACACAACTTTAATATAATCTTCAGAAGTGGCATGGTGGTGCTTCAGCTGGAATTACCTGTGGATTTTGGGATCTGATTAATGTTGTATATACATTCAATTAAATTCAATGTTGTATGTAAATTACTTTTAATAATAACTAATATTTTTTACCGAATTCTGGGTGTTGATGTATATTCCTGGCAAGCCAGAGTGGACAAGGACAAAGAAAAAATCCTTGGTTATATAAATCATTACTCTTTTACAACTGTATGTTATAAAGTTAAATCGTGTTAAATATTTGTCACAATATTCAAAATGAGAATATTAAGAAAAGTATTAGAAAATATTATAAAAAAAATAAATAAATAAAAATAAAAGTTTTTCTGATAATGGCAGCTGTAGTTTGCTGGCTAATTGGATCATTAGCAGCATGTACAGGAGACCTTGACAGAGTACAGAAGTGCAGCCAATTTTACTCTAAATTGCCTCTGGGTGCAAATGTGTGTGCAGGTGCCCTGCCATGGTCTGGTGTTCCATCCAGGGTGTATTCCCTCCTCATAATCCGCTCGGAATAGACTATGAATCTCACCAGGATAAAGCTTAAGATGAATAAAAGAATCTTTATATACTAAAGGTTGAATCTGCAAACATTATTAATCATGACGACACAAAACCCTTTAATAGTTCAATAAGAAACAAATAGAGAGTTAATTTCTCCCTGGCTGGTTCTATGTGTCATACATTCTCCACACATTTTATCACAAAAGATGAGGAGAGTGGAGGAGGAGGAAGTTTGAAGGTCAACTGCGTGAGGTTTTTCTGTACTAATGTAAAACAGAATTTAACGGATTGCCTGAATGACTAATCAATGAATTAACTGAATTACTGAATACAGTGTGGTTTATTTCATCTATACTAAACAGTAATGTGAGGCAATATCATATCTCATATCATTATTATTACATCAATTCCAATGTCAGAAAATGGTTTAAAATGATTATAAAGATTTCTTTAATGGTCTTTTTAGTTTTTAGTGTATTTACATAGTACCGATAGTAATGTCGAGGGACACCATTATGTTACCATCTTTCTGGTGCTTATTAGTAACATAGATGGTTTGTATTTACCAAAAATTGTGATGATTAAAAAAAAATAAAAAGATTTGAAATTGCATAAATGACACCCAGCCAAGAAGTTGTAGCTGAAGAGACTTGACCTTTCGCCAAAGTAAGTGAGACTGGTACCAACCTCATAAACTATTTGCCATTCAGTATTCCTGACCCTTATAATTTTCTCCTAAATATTAAATTGCACTCACACACATATCCATGTTAAATTTATGTTCCCTAGACATGTAATCCAGTCTACAAATCTGCATGTGTCCAATTCCACCCTCCATCTCTTCCTCTGTCTCTGTCTATCTGTCTGTCTGTCTCTCTCGCTCTCTCTCTCTCTCTCTCTCTCTCTCTCTCTCACACACACACACACACACACACACTCTCTCTCTCTCTTTCTCTCTCTCTCTCTCTCTCTCTCTCTCTCTCTCACTCACTCTCTCTCTCACTCACTCTCAAACTATCTATCTGTCCTGCTCTTGGCTCTTTTGGAGTACAGCTTGGCCTGAGAGCACACAGCCGAGATTAGATCAAAGCAGGAGTCAAAGAACCAAGCTTGGCACCAAACAATTCAAAAACTGCTTTCTGCCATGTCCGTCTCTCCTGCTCTAACATTGGTTCATACTTCGTAAACCAAACATAAAGATCTTTTAGCTATCAAATTTTGGTCCAGGATACATTGTCTCCTTTAATTGCAAAGCATCTACAGGAGTCAGGACTCTTCTTTAAGCTTGCTGGTTTATCACCCTCTAGTGGAAGAGTTGGAAAGGAGTAGCAGACCATGAG
>JAAIIK010023564.1:0-13210 GCA_014706435.1 Silurus glanis
TTATAATGGGGGACAAGCATGTTATAATGGGAAAGAGGGGGTTATAATGGGGGAAAGCATGTTATAAATGTGTTATAATGGAATAGTCATAGAAATAATGCATGGTGTAATGGGGAAAGGGATGTTATAAAGGGAAAAAGCACATTGTTGTACAGAATGGTGTGTTTTAATGTGTTATAGTTTAGAATATTAACATAAACGTTTCACTACAGAAGAACTGAACGAATCAGAATCAGTCACCAGTCGCCAGGTTGTCAATATGTTCTCGGAGCTCCACTTGACTCTCCCTGTGTGCAGAAAACACGACATTTACACCTCATTCATAGACCTGATGTATAAGCAGATGTAAACATGTAAACATGTAAACAGTGCACCAGGGCCCCGGTGTGAACGCTGTGCTCGTGACTCCAGATCGCTCCGATCAGACGTGTTTCCACTCACCTCACGGCGTGCACGTGTAAATCGAGCTGCTGCACCGCCGGCTGCAGGAGATCCATCAGCCCTTCTGCGATAGCATCTTTCCCGGACGGGGTTTCCACCACTGCGACCGCCGCCATCTTGCCTGCGTCTTGTGACCCGTCTTGGAAAAATCCCACGTGATCTCACAGATTTTATTTATTTATTTTATATATGTATATATTTTTAAACCGAATAACGTTGTAACTTTACTGGTCTGTACGTGAAAAAATAATGTTATAACATACCTTTTTTATTTTTATATCATTTCCAAAATCCACGCGCTTTAAACTATTTTTATGCACTTCAAAGACAAGACGTGAATGACTTCTAAATCACCCAATCATAATCAGGAATGACTTGACGCACTAGCCAATCACAGTTAAGAACACCACAGAGTGGGCGGGTTCTCAGCCTCCATTTTCCCGTGTCGCAGCTGTTTGCACCATTTTGTGATGAGCGACAGGGCAGGAGGTTGTAGTCCCGCTTTATAGCTCCATCATCGGGTTTTCCTCGAAAATATATTTTACACAGGATCTGTTTTTTTATTTTAAAAAGAGAGGGGGTTTGGGGTTAAAATAAAAACATAAATACGCCTTCTGTTTTTTTTTTTTTTTAACCGGAAGTTCGAGCAGCTAGTCATCAGCTGGGTCAGTTAGCTAGCTAGCTAAGTAGCGCGTGAGCCGGAAAACCTGATACATTTTACAATATTAAATCCACAAACACTCGAAAACAAAGTAAGTACACCTGAAAATAATCATGTTTAAAAGTTTTTCTGTTTATAGGATGTTTGAGTTGAATAAATATCATAACTCCAACCTTGAAACCAGGTTTAAGGGCTTTGAGGAAAAATGGCGTCTAGTTCAGTTTATATACATTAAAATATCTATTCGTAGAAAATGACTCCAGATTTACAACTTAATAAAGTGTTTATTACATGTGTAGTGCACAATATATAGTGTAGGAGACTGTTATTTTATTTAGTGTGTATTTTATTTATATATATATTTTATATTATTTTATATTTAAATATGTAAGGCCATACACAGCTTTTGGTCTCTATTGTATTTATTATACATTTCTTCCACTCTAAAATCTTCTTTTAATTTATTTCCTCCTCGCAAAAATAATAATAGAGATAAAAGCGTGTTATAAAATAATAACGTGTTAATAAAAACGTCTTATGATGAGAGAAAAGCGTGAGATAATGAGAGAAAATTGTTAATTGAGATAAAAACGTGTTATAATGAGATAAAAGCTTGTTATATTGGAGAAAACACATTATGGAATAAAAAGCATGTTATAATGGAAGAAATTGGCACGTCATAATGGTAAAACGTGTTAAACGTGCATAATTATAAAAGAAGCATGTTATAATGGGGTAAAGGCGTCTTATAATGGAAGAAAAAGATTGTTATAGTGGGAAATTAACAAACAAACCCAAAATTATAAAAAATTACGTTAAAATGGGAAAGAGCGCGTTATAACGGTAAAAAAAAACGTGTTGTGATGGAATAAAGCGTGTTCTATTGAGAAAAAGACGTGCTCTAATGGGACTAAACCCGTTTGATTGGTTTCCTCCTCACAGGACCGGGCCGGCCGGCGAGCGAGAGAAGAAAATGAGCTCCCCCTCCACTCAAAAATTCGTGCTGAAAAGCACCACCAAGGTGTCGCTGAACGAGCGGTGAGGCTCCACGCATCCTGACAGCACAATCTCGAGCCCGGGTGGGAGAGAAAGCAGAAAAAAAATCATGCAGAGATACTTAAGGCACGGTGCAGGAAGCCGTGCTCGGTGGAGGGCAATGAGGGGAGATTCCAGAGCAGAGCAGGACAGGAACGGACGCCAGACTGTCCACGGTGTGTGCACTGCTCACTCAACATGGCAGAGGGACGATCAACGTCTACACGCCCTCGTACGAGAGACGCACCGGTGCTCTTTCCGTAGCGTCCGCCATCTTGTGTAAGCAGTGCACACACTCTGAGGTGAGAGGGGGTGTGTAATCACGGTGAGGTAAGATTCCTGCAGCAGAACCCCCTCAAACATGGCACAGATGAGATTTAAAGAAACAACAAAGAAAGAAAATGCCATATTTCTTGCTCTCTCGCAAACAAACTCTCTCACTTCTGACACCCTTCTTTCATTTTTTCCTCCTCCTCTTCATTCCCTTCATCTTTTCTCACTCTTTCACACAAGGCGCTCGGCCCGTGCCCGGACGTGACCCGCTCCCATCGTCCCCTTCCCCGTTTCCTTCACGAGTAAAAAACCCGTAGAGGTCGCGGTCCGGGCTGTAAGAGGCCGAGTTGCCCCGCACCCCACCCGAGTCCTGGGCCCTCGCGGTCCGAACCTGATGGTGAGGATACGGCGGCCCGTAAGTGGCACAGACTCTAAAATTCCTCTTCCTTCACACCTGGTTTCTGTCTCTGTTCATTCTTTTCCTCTCTTCTTTTAGACGTTTACATGTTTTTTTGGTAAAAAAAAAAATGTTGGGGTGTCAACAGACATTACAAAACGAGAGAGTGTAATGAGAGGGATAAAAAAGGAGTGCGCCTGATAACAGGCCTTCAGTGATTTGCTGCAGGTTCCCCTGCGGCTGAGTCCATGGTGTGTGAAGTGATTTGATTTGGAAACCTCCTTTCCTCGTATCCCCCTCTTTCTTTTTCTCTCTTTCTTTCTCTCTCTCTTTCGTTCTCCGCTCCTTTCGGTTGTGTCCCACAAGCTTCACAAACATGATGAAGAACAAGCAGCCGACCGCCGTTAGCATCCGGGCCACCATGCAGCAGCAGCACATGGCCAGCGCCAGGAACCGGCGTCTCGCCCAGCAGATGGAGAACAGGCCGTCGGTGCAGGCGGCGCTGCAGCACAAACAGGTACAGGGGAGAGGAGGGTGGAGCCACACCGGAAATTTAAACTTAAAGGTGTCGAGTCCTTTCACGGGACTGGTTTAATATAATCTCTCTTCTGTGCAGAGCCTAAAGCAGAGGCTGGGGAAGAGCAACATCCAGGCACGGCTGGGACGGCCCATTGGATCGCTGATGCGCGGAGCCGTCGGGGGACGGGGCTTTGGTGTGCCAGGAATGCGAGGAGCTATGCGAGGACTCAGAGGACGTGGACGAGGAAGCGCCATGAGAGGAGCGCTGGTCCTTAGAGGTGTGTGCTAACAGGCTTACAGAACTTAGATCTTCAATCCAAAACTTTGGAACAAACCAGTCATTGACTGATACGGGTGTGTGTGTGTGTGTGTGTGTGTGTGTGTGTGTGTGTGTGTGTGTGTGGTGATAGGTCAGCTGAAGGGCCGAGGTGGTCCCGGGCGTCTGGGTATTCGCAGAGGAATGCGTCAGCGTGGAGGAGCCACGGGTCGAGGAGCTGCTCTGATCGGCCGAGGAGCAGCACGCGGAGGAGCCGGACCCCGAGGTGAGGAGAGAAACGCGTTAAACGAGTGGCTAGAGGTCGACCGAATCATCGGTTTTGCTTATTTAACCAGGAAAAAACTTATGCTGATAGTTTTTCCGGGTTGCGTTATCCAGTAAAAGAGTGGCCTCTAGAGGTGAAACACTGATGCCACATGCTGTTAATTTAAAGTGTAGGTCTTTTTTTTTTTTTTTTTTTTTTTAAAGATGTATTAGTTTTAATTTATTTGGAAAGTTATGTTGTTTCTGTTTGAATGCATTTTCCTTGATATTTATTAATATAATGTATATTTCTTTCATTTATCACATTTTCATGTTTTATTTTTTTTTTTGTAATAAAGTTCAGTACTATTTTAGTGTTATTTGTTTTTCATTCAGTATTTATTTTAAAAACTGTCGGTTGATCAATCGGTTATCGGCGAGTACGATCCATTGTGGATATCGGTATCGTTCGACCTCTAATAAAGGAGCCCTGATGTATGCATACAGTTAACAGGACGTGTATGGGTTTAGTGTGTGTTTGGTAACTGCAGTGGCTGAACTGCATTATTGGAAAATATTTCAAAGGCCTTGTTATGAAATTTCATAGTATTGAAATATACTTGTGTTGACTATGCTGTACCTTCGGTCCAGGTCGCGGAGGTCTGCGTGGTCGCGGCGGTTTCCTCGGGAGAGGCCGCGGTCGAGGTGGTAGAGGAGGCAGAGGAGCCGGACGTCCTGTTGTCACCAGGGAACAGCTGGACAATCAACTGGACGCCTACATGTCCAAAACCAAGGGGCACCTTGACGCAGAGCTGGACGCGTACATGGCCCAAGCCGACCCGGAGAGCATGGAGTGATCCGCACCTGTACACCCCGTTATCCTCTCAGCTAGGCCTAGAGTTACAGGAGTTATTCTTTTCCCCTGAATGTCCGATTTCCAAATCTAAACGCTACTCACACTCTCCGAAATAGTGATCTGTTCTCTGGAGAGCTGTGCATACTGAACCGTTTATACAGCGTAGGATCATTTAGTGTTCACCCAATGCCAAGAGAAATTGAAGGAACGTGGACACCGTGGAACATCTGGAACACCCCTGTCCTGTAACTATGACCTCTGCCCTGATATGGACCCACACAACACAGACCTTTAGCCCTGAGTTTTTTATTGAACTGGACTTTATTAGTGGTAATAGTGTCAGTGTTGATCTCTAATATCTAATCTGATGTTCTGCCACGTGCTGTTGCTGAATTTTACTGTCCTGCCACATTTTATTGCGATTTTCATGCACTCGATCCTGATGTGAAAAAAAAAAAAAAACCTCCACTACACATGTTGTAATTGAACGATTATTTTTACGTTGCTTTTTAATAAATTTTAGCCCCGATTGACTGCGGGTTTTGTCTCCGATCCTGAATGTGAATTTATTTTCCCCAAACAATTGAAACCAATATATATCTCATACATCCGACATATGACGCATTTCAGCTTTTCTTCGTCTTGTGGTGTCTCTGGTGATCGATACGTCTCTGGACGTTCCTCCGATAATGACTGAGGATTATAGATCTTTATTTTTCTCAGCATTTTGTGTTTGTGTGAAAGATTTCAGGATGTTGGCGGTGTATAAATCTGCTCTTACACCTTCTAAAACAAAAATATAGCAATAAAGTGATCAAAGACGGCTCATATGGTTTACTTTACCCTCTATAATGTTCTGTGTTCACGTCATTCTCAGCTCACTGTTGCTTGGCAACTAAGAGCATGGACGCTCAAAACCGGAAGTTTATTAGCGTCTGAGGATAAATGAAGGCACGAGCTCAAAGCATAGCAATAAAATTGATCATTTCCCCCTCGGATGTGTTAATTACTTTATAATTAAAAAAAGGCTCTAAAAAGCTCCTGGTGCTGTCCGCCATATTGGTGACGTCATTTCCGAGACAGAAAAAAAGACCGTAGATGCGACTTTTGTGAGAGTGAATACGCAAAAAAGAAAAGCATTAGCCTGTAATATAACATGATCAACATTTTCATATATTTTTAAAACAATAATCTACTAGTATAGGATATCTTAGAGATCCTGGACCGTCGCACGGAGATGACGTAAGGTTTCCATGGAAACTAGACGCCGCAAGCTGAGTTTCCGAGGGGAATCTCATTGTTCAGTAGAAGTTTGAGAAGAGACCGAGACACACACACGAAGAGAGAGAGAGAGAGAGAGTGTGTGTGTGTGTGTGTGTGTGTGTGTGTGTGTGTTCAGAAGATCACCAGATTGATCAGAGAAGGAGCTCAGACATGCTGGAAGCCATTCAAGTTACTGGTGAGTTTCCTGGATTTTCTGAAAAATCTCAGTTTTGGACCTATAGATGATCATCTGTAGAACATTAATAGTTTAATGGAGTTTCTTGTGCAATTCCAAGAGTTTCTAATTATTATTATTATTATTATTAGTTCTAGTTATTATTATTACTCTTAATTGTTGATTGTGTTCAGGGTTGGGCAAAGATGCATCAAAATATATTTTATAATCACATACATCAAAATAAACTACAAAATACAGCACACACACACACACACACACACACACACACACTGGGTCTCAAAATGTATTTGAACAGATCTGTTTGATCTTTTCACCATTACACTGATTTAGTTGATTAAATAATGTTTGATAGCAACAGAATAAAATCTGACATACAACCAGTTAACAGATCAAATATTCACAAATATCCCTGTGATCTTCCAGATGAAGGTCAGTTTTAAAGTAACCAACAATTTATTGTTGAACAGTTTGTGAAAGAATCATAATTGTATCATAATTGAGTTGTTTGGTAACGAAGGGCTGCTTCACATCAGTAACATCAACACAATGATGAACAAGTCGTAGCAACTAGTTTCTAACGAATAAATCACTTGTTTATTATTAATATAATAATATATTATGTGTCATTCATGCAATGATCATGATTCTACTAAACAGCTACTTCATTTAGGGGACAATATCCAGCATCAAATGTTTATTTATGGATTGTTGGACGCCTGTTTGAAAGCTGGCAGCTGCACGTTTCTTACCTTCACAACCTTCTTCCATACGGATCCATTTTCTGTTCTGATCTCAACAAGTCTGAGAAAAATACTGAGTAGGCACCAATCAGAGGCTGCGTTTTTAATGATGTCATCATGTAGAAAACAACAAAAATACAAAACAAGTATTTTGATACAAAATCTAATTTATATTTGAAATACGTGAATCATAAACGCTGTCCATCTCTGATTGTATGATGCAGAAGTTTTATGTATAACATTTATGGAAGAAGTCTCCACTGTCATGGAACGACTTTACACTCTAATTACACCATATACCTGTTTGTTTGTTTGTTTGTTTGTTTGTTTGTTTTATAACACGACACCCTCTCTCTCCTCCCTTATGCATTTTCGTATCTATTGTATAATCTGAGTGTAACCTGGTCACATGTTTTTTTCGTGCATCGAGAAACAAACCGCCGTGTCACAAGAAATGTTTCACATCATGGAGTTTTGTTACACTAATCGGCCATGATGACGATGAAGACTTGGTCTTTCCAGAACGTCGCTCCCGTTCAGAGCTCACCGGCCGTGTGATTCGATGCCTCGAGTCCTGTGTGTTCCGACTGTCCAAAATAATCAGGAACGTTTTTAATGAAGCGTGACACTGGGCGTCCTCAGAGCTCACACTCCACTGCCAAAAGTATTGGGTCACCTGACCTTTCCTGCTATTGTGTTCCTCTTCCAAACTGTTACCACAAAACTGAAGGTTTTAAAATGTTGCATTCACATGAACTTGGAAACCCGAACCTGTTCCAGCATGGTGATGCCCCTGTGCACAAAGTGAGATTCTTGAAGATCTGGTTTAGATGCTTTGGAAAGAGGAAGATCTCCTGCTATAGAGCTCTGATCTCATCCCTACTGAACACCTTTGGGATGAATGTGAACGCTGACTGCACCCCAGGTCTCCTCACCTACATCAGTACCTGCCTTTCATAACACCCTTGTGGCTGATGAACAGAAATATCCATAAGCACACTCCAAAATCTGGTGGAACATCTTCCCAGAAGAGTGGAGGGAATTAGAAGAGCAGACCCAATACTTTTAGCAATATGTATATATATCTCACCCCCTGTCTCTCCAGCCACCGTGGTCAGTTTAGCGTGCTTCAATTGTAAAATAATTATCTTCATGCTCACAACATCCCGTATTTGGTATGTAGGGCAGCAGGACACGGTGGATTAGATGTTCGGTTTGTTCTGGCTGTAAGCGAATGGATTTATCAGTTTCCTGTCGGCTCATTGTAAAGGATTCATTATGCCTGTGGAGAACTCGATCAATCTCCACCAAAGGCTTCTGTTTTGTTCTTTTAGTATCGATTTCACTTGTTGTAGTCATGAGGACACTGCTGTCGGGTTTGAGATGATTTTAAAGAAAATTCCAAACCAATTTTAGGCCACACCCTTTTTTTTTTACATTTAAAAGCACATAGACTATGCCCCCTTTACTAGGCCACACCTTCATTACTGTCACGGACACCACATAGGCCATGTCTACTTTATTAGGCCACACCCCTTTACTGAGACGGACATCACACAGGCCACGCCTCTTCTACTAAACCACACCCTTTTTACTGGACTGACACAACATAGGCCATGCCTCCTTTATTAAGCCACGCCCTTTTTACTGGGACTGACACCACAATGGTCACACCTCTTTTTCTAGTCTTCACCATTTGTACCTCCTTTCTTTTCTCACATTTCTCTGTAGAGCGTCTCCACTGGGTTGAGAAAGACTTTGCGAAAAAGTGTGTGCTGAGCATCGTGGAGAAGCCCGTGAGCCCGAGCCAGGTGTATATGGAACACTGGTCTTCCGCTATCCTGAAGAAGCACTTCTCCAGCAGCTCTGTCTTCTCCCAGAACAAGGAGGTGAAAGTAGGCTCCTGGCTCAAGCACCCCCCCTACAGACAGTTCCAAAGAGCACAGCACATCGTCTCTGCGTCTAACCACCGAGAAAAGAGTCCTTTTCTGCTAACAGGAAATCATGCTTATGGAGACATCTGCCAGTCACACATCTATCGTTCTTCCTGGTCTGAGAACAACATGATCATCTTTGGCAGTTCTGTGGGACTCTCGTCTCGTCCCAGGAGCCACGTGATTAGAGCTTCTCAACCGCAAGTCAGATCCAGAGATGGAGAAAACTTAACGAAGAAGCTGTGCATCCTCAGTGCCATTAAACCATCCAATGTGGAAAGTGAGAAGGCCAAGTTCTTCAAATCAGACTTCAGGTACAACCCACAGTTTGAGTACAGCAACCCGGTGTCTCCACACGTCCTGGAAAAGCACAGCAAAGCCTCTGACCGCTTCCTCACACAGGTAACGGTCTACCTCACACTTTTCATACACTGGCAAATGTTTTTTCTTCTCCACCATCAACGTCTCATAATTCTCATAAACATCATAAACATAACCAGATGTAGTTTGAGCTCATGAGGTTACAAGAAGATTTAAGAGGAAGGTCTTCTGAAATAGCTGCTCTCTATGACGAGTTCCTGTACATGTTCTTTCAGGCAGTGCGCATCATGGAGCTGGCTCTGAACAAGTATGGGAATTACGAGAACTTTGAGCAGGCCACCGGAGGAAGCCTGCTGACCAAGAGCCGAATCTGGGCTCACGTCAAGAAGTACATGGAGAAGGAAGACTGTGTGGGAGAGGTTCGTGAGGCACGAGCTGAACATCCAAGCATCTAGTGTGAAATAAGATGTTATATATGTGTGTGTGTGTGTGTGTGTGTGTAGATAGTGGTGCACCTGACCAGTGACCTGCTCTCCAGAGCTTCCATGACCGTGGTGAAAGGCAGACCAACTCTCACCATCAACATCTCCATGGCCAGGGAGCAGTGGCTCGAGGGCATGCTGAGACACGAGATCGGTGTGTGTGTGTCCTGTTTTATGCGCCGTATGAAATATCTCGCACGTGCTCACGTGTGCTCACGTGTCTCCCTGTCCTGCACAGGTACTCATTACTTGCGCAGCATCAATAACAGCCAGCAGCCGTGGAGCAGCGGAGCCGGCCGGAGGGAGCTGGGCCTGAAGCCGATCAACCCCACCGAGGAGGGTCTGGCCAGCATCCACAGCGTTCTCTTCCGCGAAGACCCGTGGCTGTGGCGCGCCGCCTTGCTCTACTACACCGTCCACCAGGCGGCGCACATGTCCTTCACTCAGCTTTTCCACGAGCTCGCACGCTTCGTCCACGACCCCGCGACGCGCTGGGACTACTGCGTACGGGCCAAACGAGGCCAGACAGACACCTCGGAACCTGGTACCAGCTTCCACCTTACTGCTTTACACACGTAATACAACAAGGGACAATGAAACAAGGCTGTAACTCGTTTCCTTTTTTGTCCATCTGCTCAGGCTGCTTCAATAAGGACCAGGTGTATCTGGACGGCATCATCAAGATCCTCAGGCACAGACAGAAGATCGACTTCCAGCTTCTCGTGGCACTCGGGAAGGTAGAGAACATACTGTATATTAGAGGTGGACCTATAGTGGATTTTACAGATAGCGATATTTGGGTCGGATCGTATTCGCCGATATCTGATTAATCGCCCGATAGTTTTTAAAAAGGTTCCTAGATAAAAAAACAAACAAACACTCCATGTAAAATAGTACTGATTTTTATTACAAACATAAAAAAAACATTACTGAATCATGAAAATGTGCAAAAGGAAATAAACAAGTATATTTATTAATAAATATTATTATATAATCAATCAATTATTAATAATAAATACAATATAGCGCTCTTCGTGCAGCACGCAGGCCCATGTGGTGTCAGCGATTCGCCTCTAGAGGCCGCTCTCGTAACGACAGCGGACCGGAAAAAATATCGGTAATGATGTAGGCGAGATGAAGAGGCCTGGGGTACGATCTGTGTTCACATTCATCCCAAAGGTGTTGAACAGAATCTATAGCAGGAAATCATCCACATACTTTCAAACCCATGGATCTTCATGGAGGTGGAACAGGTTTGGCTCTTGGTAGTTAAAGTAAAAGGGAAAATAAAGGGGAATTTCAGGCGTCCCAATGCTTTCATCCATACAACTAATCTACATCGTGCTTGAACCTAAACCACATGAACATTTTGTTACAGGTTTCCTACGAGGACGTGGACCGCCTGAAGAGCCTGGCCGTGCTGGACAACGTGAGGATCCCGCACTTCCTACAAGACCACACGCTTTACACCAAGCAGCTCCAGAAGATCATGGAGGTCAACCAGCTGACCGATGAAGAGCTCCAAGTGCTTATCAGAGAGTACTAGGAGAACCCTGTGATCTCCAATTTCCTCATTGACCTGACCTGAAAACCTGTGTGTGTGTGTGTGTGTGTGTGTGTGAGACCAGTCAGGAGTCTATGAAGCAGCCCCAGAGTGATTCTCATTAAACCCAAGTGTCCTTTTCGTTCCGTCTAAAACTCGTAGAAGGATGAAGGAAATCACACCTCGGTGTCTCCTGATCACATACGACCCCTTCATTTACCTCAAAACCTGCACAACTTTACGTTGGTCATCAATACCATTTACACTACAGACCTAAAAGTCACCTCCCAAGACACCGGACTTTTCCACACACATGTCGTTCCTCTCCAAACTGTTACCTCAAAGTTCTACACACAATTGTGTAGGACATCTTTGGATGTTCTAGCATCACTAGAACCAGGAGAGCTTAACCTGTTCCAGCATGATAAGGCCCCTGTGCACAAAGCCTGCTCCATGAAGATCTGCTTTCCATGGATTGGAAGTGTGTGGAAGATCTCCTGCTGTAGAGCTCCAACCCTGTTGAACACCTTTGGGAATGTGAACCAGTGTGAACCTCACCTACATCAGAACCTGATTTTACTAACACCATTGTGTCTAAATGAAATCTCACACAAATCTCCTCAAACATCTTCCCAGAAGAGTGGAGTAGTGATGTAGGTGAGGTGAGGAGGCCTGGGGTGCAGTCAGCATTTTAATGTTGAACAGGGTTGGAGCTCTACAGCAGGAGATCTTCCACACACTTCCAATCCATGGAAAGCAGATCTTCATGGCTTTGTGCACAGGGGCATAGTCATGCTGGAACAGGTTTCCTAGTTCAAGTGAAGAGAAATTGTAAAGACGTCCTATTCAAACGCGTGTTTCGGTAACAGTTTGTGGAAGAACCACATTTGGCTGGAAAAATAAGGTGTCCAAATACTTTTGTCCACAAAGTATAAAGTATTTGATTAGCCCATTGTTTCAGTGCAATTCATCTGCCACTAGATGGCGCCCTCACTCAACACACCTGCACCAGTGCAACTTCAAATTTAGTTTTTTCTAACCCGTGGTTTTACTGAAGATAATTGAGATGATTGAGATGATTGAGATCTCCAGGATGTACACAGTGCTGAATCGAATGGGGAAAAAAAAACACATTAAAATATATTTAGCAAAATTTACTAAAACAAGACATCAGAGTTGTTATTGCATAAGTATTCGCCCCTGCTGGGGTGAAAGCCCTACATCAGAAGTTGCATAATCAGTCTGTTTGTGTACAATTACAGACTCACTGAAGTTTCCGAGAGAACAGATCGAAACTAACAGCGTCACGAAGACCAACACGATATCAAAACAAGTGTCCAATCTTATGGCTGGAAAAGTGTCACATGGTTATGAAAAAAAAATATATTCTCCAAATTTGAAGAATCTTATGGCTCATTGATAAATCCATGACGAGAAATTGTGTGGAGGAGTTCAGTCTGGAGAAAGGAGTCTGTAGAGGGGATTCATCAGCAAAGGCTGAAATGATAATGATGCTTCCACCACCACCAGCAGCACCACCACCAGCGTGCTTCACTGACAGGCAGACATGATACAGATCAATGTACAGGTTTAATTAAAATTCAGATCTTTATGCTGAGGAGACTCCACTCCTGTTTAGACCAAATTCAGCACTGGCTCGTGGTTTTCACATCATCTGTACGAGAAGAACATGCCAGGGTTTGTTTTGACTGGTTGCTCATGTTCCAGTCTGGACTTTCATTGTCTGCGCCTCTGATTTAATTTCCTTTGGGCAAAACTTTTCTCCAATCATTTAATGAACTTCATTCACAATGTAAAACAAAAACCCAAATAGCACTGGAAGAAGTGAAACTTCAAATTGACCTTCATTTGACTTTGTATCTGTGGTGGTTGAGTGTTGATTGAGTGCTCCTGAAATATGGAATCATGGGGCTGTTTAGGTTTGTTTAAGAATGCACACACACACACACACACACACGCACACACACACACACACACACACACACACACACACACAGAAACCTGC
>JAAIIK010023569.1:369-11591 GCA_014706435.1 Silurus glanis
ATTATTTAGAAAGCGCCCAATCAATTGTGACCAATATTTTAGAGGAAGGCCACGGAGGAGGTTTATGGATGTGGTGATGGAAGACATGCAGGTAGAGTTGGTGTGAAAGAGGACAGGGTGGTATGGAGACGGATGATTCGCTTTGGTGCCCCCTAGTGGAAGCAACCAAAAGAAAACGTTATATGTAGTTAGATTTCTCTTCGCTAAACTGTTTCTTAAGCGTGTTGTCTCAGCCCCACTGCTGCTACGTGAATATGACATGTAACAACACTGGAATACAGATAACATATATAGTTTTTTGACTGAAAACAAACTCAAATAGTGTTTGACCCTAAATTCTGTGTCTTCCTTTATGTGCTACATAAAACGTCAAGGTTACCCAACTTTAAAGTTTCTCTCACCATGTTTAGGGAATTTGGTCAACTCTTTCACTGAGAATTCCTCGAGTTGCTTTTTCAGATAAGAAACAGATTTCCTCACGTCATCAAATGAAAGATGTTGATTGACAGTGATGCTGGATGAGTCCTCACATTTAAAAGATACTCTAAGAGACTGGAAACTCTACAAAGGAAAAAAAAAAAAACATCACAGAGAATGAGAAAGGTGGGGAAATAGAGTGTGTGAAACAGAGAGTGTGTGTGTGTGTGTGTGTTACCTGGAGGAAATGGATGTGATCGTGTGTGTGTGAAAGCTGCTCCAGCTCAGTGATTCTCCTCTGAAGATCAGAAATCTCCTGCTCCAGTTGCTCCAGGAGTCGTTCAGCTCGACTCAGTTCAGCCTTCTCCTGATCTCTGATCAGCTCCGTCACCTCCGAGCGCTTTTTCTCCAAGGAGCTGATCATCTCAGTAAAGATCTTCTCACTGTCATCTACTGCTGTCTGTGCACTGAGCTGTTAGGACACACACAATTTCAAGATGACCCACCACTCCCTCCCTTACTGTGATTCACTGTGTTTTTATGTAACTACTCACTTTAAAATTGTTCACAGCCTGTTTCAGCTCCTGCACCTTCTTCTGCTTCTGCTGGATTCTCTGCTGGGATTTCAACTGCTCCTCCTTTAGCTCATTCTTAGGAACACATTCATTATGAAATTATGAGTTTTGTAGCTGTAATAATCCTAAACACCAACATGTATGTAAGTACAGTGCCTTGCGAAAGTATTCGGCCCCCTTGAACTTTGCGACCTTTTGCCACATTTCAGGCTTCAAACATAAAGATATAAAACTGTAATTTTTTGTGAAGAATCAACAACAAGTGGGACACAATCATGAAGTGGAACGAAATTTATTGGATATCTCAAACTTTTTTAACAAATAAAAAACTGAAAAATTGGGCGTGCAAAATTATTCAGCCCCTTTACTTTCAGTGCAGCAAACTCTCTCCAGAAGTTCAGTGAGGATCTCTGAATGATCCAATGTTGACCTAAATGACTAATGATGATAAATAGAATCCACCTGTGTGTAATCAAGTCTCCGTATAAATGCACCTGCACTGTGATAGTCTCAGAGGTCCGTTTAAAGCGCAGAGAGCATCATGAAGAACAAGGAACACACCAGGGAGGTCCGAGATACTGTTGTGGAGAAGTTTAAAGCCGGATTTGGATACAAAAAGATTTAAACATCCCAAGGAGCACTGTGCAAGCGATAATATTGAAATGGAAGGAGTATCAGACCACTGCAAATCTACCAAGACCTGGCCGTCCCTCTAAACTTTCAGCTCATACAAGGAGAAGACTGATCAGAGATGCAGCCAAGAGGCCCATGATCACTCTGGATGAACTGCAGAGATCTACAGCTGAGGTGGGAGACTCTGTCCATAGGACAACAATCAGTCGTATACTGCACAAATCTGGCCTTTATGGAAGAGTGGCAAGAAGAAAGCCATTACTTAAAGATATCCATAAAAAGTGTCGTTTAAAGTTTGCCACAAGCCACCTGGGAGACACACCAAACATGTGGAAGAAGGTGCTCTGGTCAGATGAAACCAAAATCGAACTTTTTGGCAACAATGCAAAACGTTATGTTTGGCGTAAAAGCAACACAGCTCATCACCCTGAACACACCATCCCCACTGTCAAACATGGTGGTGGCAGCATCATGGTTTGGGCCTGCTTTTCTTCAGCAGGGACAGGGAAGATGGTTAAAATTGATGGGAAGATGGATGGAGCCAAATACAGGACCATTCTGGAAGAAAACCTGATGGAGTCTGCAAAAGACCTGAGACTGGGACGGAGATTTGTCTTCCAACAAGACAATGATCCAAAACATAAAGCAAAATCTACAATGGAATGGTTCACAAATAAACATATCCAGGTGTTAGAATGGCCAAGTCAAAGTCCAGACCTGAATCCAATCGAGAATCTGTGGAAAGAACTGAAAACTGCTGTTCACAAATGCTGTCCATCCAACCTCACTGAGCTCGAGCTGTTTTGCAAGGAGGAATGGGCAAAGATTTCAGTCTCTCGATGTGCAAAACTGATAGAGACATACCCCAAGCGACTTACAGCTGTAATCGCAGCAAAAGGTGGCGCTACAAAGTATTAACTTAAGGGGGCTGAATAATTTTGCACGCCCAATTTTTCAGTTTTTTATTTGTTAAAAAAGTTTGAAATATCCAATAAATTTCGTTCCACTTCATGATTGTGTCCCACTTGTTGTTGATTCTTCACAAAAAATTACAGTTTTATATCTTTATGTTTGAAGCCTGAAATGTGGCAAAAGGTCGCAAAGTTCAAGGGGGCCGAATACTTTCGCAAGGCACTGTATGTGTTAGAGTTTGTTATAATACTCTGTAGTGGTTATGGTTTATGGCATCCTTCAGACACCCTTATCCAAACTGAGTTAAAAACCTTGTTCAAGAGCCCCAGCAGTGGCAGTTTGCTGGTACTGGGATTAACATTAGATTACATTTACAGACACCGTCTTACATTTATCTAATGCAACCGAGCAGCTAATTCTTTGCTCAGGTGCGGCAACTTGGCTTGGCTGAGATTTGAACTCACAACTATCCGGTAGGTGGTAGCTGTGGACTCATGACCTTCTTGATCAGATGTCTAAGATCTTAACAGCTGAGCTATTACTTCATATAACATTTTGAATATGTGTGTGTCGTGTTCATTATACTGTTCAAACAACAGTTTTCTCAGTTGCTTCGAAGCATTTCTCGAATTATTCTTAAAATTTGTAAACCAGTAAGTGGAAGTTCAATTCAATTCATGTTTATTTGTATAGTGCTTTTAACAATGAACATTGTCTCAAAGCAGCTTTACACAGATAATGTGGTGATTAAAAGTGAATATGTTCTTTATAAGTGTAAGTTTGTCCCTGGTGAGCAAGCCGGTGGCGACTGTGGCAAAGGAAAAACTCCCCGAGATGGCATAAGGAAGAAATCTTGAGAGGAACCAGACTCAAGAGGGAACCCATCCTCATCTGGGTTACACCGAATGTCCATTTATTGCCGATATACGATGTTGTGGGGTGCAGTGATGGTGATCAGAATCAAACTCTAGTCCTGAGTCAATGTAGCAGACTGTTGACATTAACTACAGTCCAAATCCATCCTCAAAGCTCCCGTTCTTACTCCAGAATTTCATGGAACCGTCCCCAAGCTGCACAGAGTGGCCTCCAATCGAAGAGAAAATGGATGTGGATTTCCGTCATTTTCTTAAAATTAAAAAAAATGTTGTCAGTATGACGTCGTACGATTTCAGTATTTCCTGAAGTCGGGTTTCGATTACGTTTATTACAGTTTTTCTCGTTATTATTTGCAAACCAGTAAGTGAATTTCTCAAAACAAATTGTACACATTGGAACACATTGGATTTCTTGCAGAAGCCTGTCATTTTCTCAAAATCCTTAGTTCATCTATCAAAAGTAAGTATTTGTGTCAATGAACATCTCAGTCCCATCAGAATGAAAAGTCCCGTCGATATTGATCACAAACAAAATCATCAAAATGTTTAGGCATGTTGGATCACAGCGACTGTAAATTTACAACTTTATTATTCCTTCTGTTTGGCATCTATGAATTTCAGCAGCACAAATTCATTGATTTGATTGGTTATTTGATTTACATAGATTGCAAGAGATCGGACAGGATTCACACTTTTACTGTAATATACTGTTCTGTTCGTTTCTTAGTTGCTCATCCGTTTTCAGAAATTGTAATTTTGCGGTTTGTTGCCAAATGAAGGTTCACGAGATTCACCTTTGACCTGTTTTAGAGAACTGGTTGATCATTGGTTGATCCCTTGATGCCGTTCACTCGCCTTTATTAGTGACATTCAAGATTCATCTGCACAATTCATCAATTCATTTACCAAAAAAATTTTAATAGAACTTTTAGAAGACAGATGACGACAACTGGTTTAACCGTTTTGCATTCAATGACTTATGCAATGAACTAATGCCGAGATGTTTTGTGGGTTAAAACCTGTAGGAAACGGCAGACAATTGTACAAGATCGATTTAACGAATGTGCAAAGCTTTCACAATTGGATCAAACCAATGAAAAATTGACGTGGAGGTTGAACAAGTACTTTTAAGTAATCTGGCAAAACATTCCAGAGCAATTATATATGTTATTTGTCAGAAATAAACACTGTCACAGACTCAACAGTGCATCGGGAAACTAACTGGTAAAAAAAAGATTAAGGTTGGAATTGCATGAATGAGGAACGTCTGCATGAAGATGGAATGAGGAAAAGATGGACAAGGTTTTCAGGTCAGATCGCTAACTCAACTGTAGTTTCGCAGTATTAAAAATCAAACTATATCCTTTCAGAGAATGAGGTTACTTCTAAAAATAAAGGTACAAGGAAATGTAGGGAGGACAAAGCCCAGTATGAGCAATCCCATGTGAATTCACATGAAGTAGGGTGTGTACTTGAAACCAGGTGCAGGTATTTGTCAATTGAGCAAGTGTGGCAAAGATTAGGCATGTTAGAATTCATAACCTGCAGTTTATTTTGCAGAATAAAGCTTGATTGCATTTTTTCTGCCATTTAACTTTCACTTCGTATCACTGCAAAAAACTTATCGAGGGAAAATATCCCAATACAGTCAAATTGATCTAGTATTTCTAATTATAACATTGCAATAACATTGCATTCCAAGTTCTCTGGACATTATTTCCTATTCTATGTGCAAATCAATTTGTTAAGCAAATAGATGCTAAACTAAAATGTCTGCTGATAGAACAGAAATACGTCAGACCTGTAATAAGTACAAATAGCTTGCGCTTTTATATCTTATATAACTTTTTATTAAGAACCACTAGAATGTATTTGACTATCTTCTTCTTTTTCTTTTGGCTGCTTCCATTAGGGGTCGCCACAGCGAATCTCTGTCTCCATACCCCCCTGTCCTCTACATCTGCCTCTTTTAAACCAACTACCTGCATGTCTTTCCTCACCACATCCATAAACCTCCTCCTTGGTCTTCCTCTTTTCCTCCTTCCTGGCGGCTTCATCCTCAGCATTCTCCTACCGATATACCCCATGACCCTCCTCTGCACATGTCCAAACCATCTCAATCTTGCCTCCCTCACCTTGTCTCCAAAACGTCCTACATGCGCTGTCCCTCTAATAAACTTGTTTCTAATTCTGTCCATCCTCGTCACTCCCAACGAAAACCTCAACATCTTCAGCTCTGCTACCTCCAGCTCCGCCTCCTGTCTTTTACTCAATGCCACTGTCTCTAAACCATACAACATCTCAGGTCTCACCACAGTCCTATAAACTTTTCCTTTGACTCTCACAGATACTCTTCTATCACAAATCACTCCTGCTATCACTCTTCTCCACCCACTCCACCCTGCCTGCACTCTCTTCTTCAGTTCTCTAACACACTCTCCATTGCTTTGCACTGTTGAAATTGTTGAAAAAATATTGAAAAACTATATTTGACTATATGTAATGAATTTATATTTCCACTAGAAAGAAACGTTTTGCCAATGCTAGACGTAACGTGTAAAAATGTAAAAATGTGCGAAGTACTGATAGTCAAAACAAATTTCGAAGGAATAAATTTTTTATTGGTACCATGGTAAGCCTTGGCAGAGAACATGTGGAGGTATATGGGGAAAAAGTTCTAAAAATTTATAATAAAGGTTACAATTACAATAGACCATAAGGGTTAAGAACTACAACCCTTGTCAGCACTCTGTCTTTCTCAATTGGTTACTATATTAGATCTTTCTGATGAGTACACCAAGCTAACCACAACTAACTATTATATTAGTGCTGCAAGACCTGCTTTTATTGATTATAGTTGGCTCCCTGAATGGCACACTAAAATTCTTATCTGGTTCGGAAGCTGGGTTCAGCAATAATATTGGGCCCCCTGGAGCACAGAGTGTAAAAGGCCTTGCGAGTGGCAACTTGGCGATACCAGAACAGCAACTTGGTGCTGTTCTGACCAAATGCATGACCATTACGATTGTTACCACTATTGTGTCTTTTTGTGAGCTTATAACAAGGCATTCAGTTAAGGATGACACACACACGGACTTAGCGTGACTGTTTTTTTACTCACATGTCGAGAGAGCATAACACCGGAACATGTACATCCGGAAACACGTGAAACAAAGTGCATTGTGGGAAATGTAGTTAAGTAAACAGCGTTAACACAATACACAACAACCACGATTTCATCAAGTTAGAACAAAGAGCAAGTGTGAAAATCTGGGCAAGTCTGCCACCGAGATGTTTAACCTGACATACTTTTGACATACGGCGTTGTTGCAACGAGTCGTTTGAGGTGTTTCGAGTGATCCAGTGCGAATTGCAGAAGGTGCTTGACACGCTTCGAAAAAAGAAGTGGCAGGAACGCTGGGGGGCGCTGTATTGCTGTGCAAGGGGACCGTTTTGAAGCTGATAGTGTGTAAGTGCAAATGATGAACTACTACTGGTGTCAATGAAGACTTTTATGATTTTGATCTGGGCTTTTTATGTTTTCTACCATTTCTGTCATTGATGATGGCCAAGACTGGATCTGAACACCCATTACTTGTTAGTGTAAGAACAGAGACAGATAGACATTCATTCAATTGGTGATTGATTTACAAGCAGCCCAGAGGTTTGGGATCACCTGGATTTACACAGCACACATACTGTATGATGATTTTGGACATAGTATACTTTTTTATATGATAGTAGAAGGAACTACTTTAGAAGGAACTAAATTGTCTTTTTTTTTTGGCAGTGTATAAATGACGGAAGAAGTTAAGGAGAAGTATACCAGCAGGAATTTCAAATTCAACCGGTTTCCACCAGGAAATTCACATTAACAATAACCAGCAGAAGAATGTTGTATATGGTTGAAAATGTTGATTAGTATTTACACAGCATGCATATTACCTACGTACCATGGACTTGTACACACTAGTCTTTTTTTCGAAGCACATATTAACAATATCACCCACACTGGCTTCCTGTTAATACAGAAGAACGTTTAAAACCTTGCTTTTTCTTATAACCCGGGTCGTTCTTACTGTATCTATCAGACCTACTTTTAACATACACTCCTTTTCAAACTCTTAGATCGATGTCATTGTCCTTAGTTGTTCCTCGTAGGCGTTTGCCATCTATGGGATCTCACTTTCAAAACTCATTTGAAAACGCATCTTTCCAGGCAGGCATATCAGCGACACTGTATACATACATCTTTTTGGGTTATTTAAGTTGTTGTTAATTGTTTGAATGTTTTTAACAATAGTAGAAGGAGCTACTTTAGAAGGAACTAAATTGACATTTTTTGCGTTTCAACTATGTTTTGCAAACAGATTCAACTGCTGGTGAAAATGCACCCACAAAGACATATATAACACTTGGATAGGTACAGTGGTGGACAGTAACAAAGTAAATATAATTTGTTACTGTACTTAAGTAGTTTCTTTTGCATATCTGTAATTTACTGAAGTATTTCCATTTGGCGAGACTTTAACTTCTCTACGTTTTAAAGTCAAATATTTGACTTTCTACTCAACTACATTTTGTGAAATCGGTCGTCCCTTTTTATTTTTCATAACTTGTTTTGATCATAACTTGTTTTGATCACCCCTGGTGGTATCTACTGATCACCAACATATTGTTCAGCATCAGTTCAGCAGCAAGCAGAACATTTAGAGAGGTATAAATGATGGAAGAAACTCCAGACTCGAACTCACTACAACACACGTGGCCTTTTTTACATACGATTTTTTTTTTAAGTAGTTGAAAAGAAGGTTTTGGCCTCATTATAATTCTTATAGATATTAATCATTGTTTAAATCATTAATTTGATTCTATTAATAGATCGGTGTGTTAAGAGTCTTGTTGCAAAAATTAGAATAGAAACATTATAGCCGTAATAAATCTTAGTACTTTGGATACATTTGAAAGCAAATGCTTTTGTACTTTTACTCAAGTGAAAGTTTAAAGGGACACTTTTACTGGAGTCATATTTTATCTACTGTATCTCTACTTTAACTCGACTACATGGTGTGCGTATTTTGTTTGTGTATGTCCACCAGTGGTTAAGTACTAGGTTAAAACAGTTCAAATCCTTCTGCCAAGCAGCATTTAGAAATTTTGATAAGATCCTTAAAATGATTGTCGTGTTCTTTCTATGACATATGAATATATAAGAATATATATTTATTTAATGAATTATGGCTGAAAACATTTTCACTTCTCACCTGCTTTTCGGCTCTTTCTGACGCGACAGCGACTATGTCGTGATTTCTATGCTCATGCATCACACAGAAAAAACAGAGAAAGCGTTTGTCAGTACGACAGTAGCTCTCAAGCACTTTATCATGCTGTGAGCAGATCTTCTGTTGTAGATTTCCAGAAACTTCGACTAACTTGTGCTTTTGCAAGGCAGGAAGTTCATAATGAGGTTTCAGATGAGTTTCACAAAAGGAGGCCAGACACACCAGACAGCACTTGACAGCTTTGTATTTGTTCTCAGTGCACAAATCACACTCCACATCTCCAGGTCCAGCATAAAAGTAAGCAGGAGAAGCAGCTCGGACTTCAGTCTGCTTCAGTTTCTCCACCACTTTAGCCAGCATGTTGTTTCTGCGTAGAACAGGCCTTGGAGTGAACGTGTCTCTGCACTGAGGACAGCTGTAGACACCCTTCTTATCCTCCTGATCCCAGCAGTCATTAATACACACCTTACAGAAACTGTGACCACACGGGATAGTCACTGGATCCTTCAGGAGAGAGAGACACACTGGACAGCTGAACTGATCCTGATCTATTAAAATACTGGCCTCTGCCATTTTCCTGCACTCCTTCACTGACTGAGAGAAAGAGAAAACGAGGGGAATTTAGTTTCTTGCAAAACAGAGGAGTGGCTTTGTGTGTGTGTGTGAAAGAGAGAGAGAGAGAGAGAGAGAGAGAGAGAGAGAGAGAGAGAGAGAGAGAGAAAATCTGAGAACTAAACTCAACACATGTTTATGCTCAACTTAAGGTAGATATTTCTTTCTCCGGTGTAAGATTACAATCTAAATTGTACTACAGTAATGTAACAATGTCTCTCTTAACACCAGCAAAATGAAGGGAATGATATTGTTCACATTACTAATAAGTAGTGACGGGTCGTTCATGAACGATTCGTTAATTTTAAACGTCTTTAATGTGACTCAGTAGAATGAGTCGTCTCAAATAGCGATGTGTTCATTTTCTACTGGACACCATGAGAAAAGCAACTCAAAATCTCTGTAGGTTATGTACAGGAAACAGAAATTTGTAATGTACCTCTCGACTCTTCTAGTCCTAATTGTTCATTCTTTAATCATGTGTCTCCCATATACGCTATACAGTGCAATACACAGGAAACAGAAATGAGTCGTTCATCTCTTTTGAGTCCTCTGGTCCGAATCATTTGTTCTTTTGTGACGTGACTCCTTATATACACTATGCAGTTATAGGTATACATATATAAATTATTGGAACTGTAGTAAATGTTTGTGTATGTACACGTGTTGGGGGATCTACCCATTGAAAATGTACCATTTTATGTCATTTCTGATCAAAGGAATAAAATGAAATAAATGACTCAAAAAAAGATTCGTTAATTTTGATGAATGAGATTCAAAGAACCAAAACACCTGAAATGATCTGATCTTCCCCTGACTACTGATGACCTTACTCAGTTCCTCTAAGATCATTGTCAAGACCAGGGTTCAAAACTGGCGTCGTCTGTGTGCCACGAGAGCGAAAGTGGACCCCAAGTGCAAAAAAAGGACTCGAGATTCAGCAGAGTCCATGTTTCAGTTTATTTTTTTTAGGCAGATGTCAGAAACACTGGGAGGGAGGGAGGCAAAGTACAAACAGTCCACTAAAATAGAACCAAAAAAATAAAAGAAGGCACAAATAAAAACACTGAGAGGCACAAATAAAAAGCTGCAAACCACACCAGTAGAAAAGTAGCAAAGTAAAGAGGCAAGCAAGAAAGAGAAAGACTTGCTCTTCCTTGGATACACATGGTGGGTTAGGCAAAACAAAAAAACCAAGCAAGAAACGGACAAACGTAAATACATACAGTACCCTTGTGATAGGAAACAGTTGCACTGAAGCACTGGGCGTGATGGAGGATTTAGGAACACTCTGGCGACATCTGGTGGGGTAGGAAAGTTAGGACACCAACAAAATGCAAAAAAAAAAGAAAAATGGAAGAAAAGGGTGGAACAGACTGGAATCCTGACAAACATAAGATGTACCTGCCAGGGATTCTATTTCTTGCAGAAGTTGAGGAAGTGTGAAATGTACGGTGGCCGAGAAGTGCAAAACAAAACAACAAATACAAAAACAAATTAACAAATACAAAAACAAATCAACAAATCCGAAAACAAATTAACAAATCCAAAAACAAATTAACAAATCCAAAAACAAATTAACAAATTCAAAAACAAAACAACAAATTCAAAAACAAAACAACAAATCCAAAAACACATTAACAAATCCCAAAACAAATTAACAAATTAGAAAACACTAACAAATCCAAAAACAAAATAAAAAATTCAAAAACAAATGAACAAATCCGAAAGCAAATTAACAAATCCGAAAACAAATTAACAAATTCAAAAACACATTAACAAATCCGAAAACACAACGACAAAATTCAGACAAACCGGAAAAGGTAGGTATAGTTTGCGAATGGAAACTTACAGATCATTGGACGAGACACCTGTCACTCACCTGTATATCTTGACTGACAGGTGTCTTGTCCAAT
>JAAIIK010023569.1:16591-27203 GCA_014706435.1 Silurus glanis
CATTAAATTATATTTCTTAAAAATGGTACAGTGATGGTGTCGAATTGATATATATATTCCATTTTAATCATGTCATGTCTTACAGGTCATTTCCAACATTTCCTTTTTAATAATCATAAATTGTATAATCTATTTTAATTTATCAAATGGATTTGTTGTTTATTCTGGATCACACAATCTCACCGACATAGAACCAGCCACCCAGTTGATCCCAAATCCGGCGTAAAGAGGCTGAGTGAATGTGGTGTGGACTCTGTGGAGGAGCTTCATCGTGTCAGAGACGCTATAGAAGGACAGAGTTCCTGCACTGTGATCCACATACACTCCTATTCTGGATGGTGATGGAACTCTGAGATCAGTCTTAATGTTGTTGTGAAAGAAAGAAAGAGGTGAAGAAGAACACCGCAGACTCCAGGACTGATTGTTGCGTCCAAACCTACACTCGATATCTCGTCCTTTCCTGCTGATATCTTTATATGAGACTGAAATGTACACACCTTCATCACTGCTCCACTCCACCTCCCAGTAACAGCGTCCACACACACTCTCTTTACTCAACACCTGAATGCAGGAGTCAAATCTCTCTGGATGATCAGAGTACCGCTGCTCTATTTTACTGTATCTCACCACTCTGTTCTTCTCAGACAGAATGAGGTAATAATGAGCTGTGTTGAGATCCAAATTCAGATAAGAGAAATCTAAAATAAAATAGAAAACAAACTGAACAATGAGAACAGAATATATATATCTATATATATATATATATATATTCTTTATATATGTATCTTTATATATGTGTGTGAAACATACATTTCAGAAAGTCATCCCTGTTCTGTGGCTCTGAGCAGAACAACTTAACTGTGGAGGTGGAAATAAAGTGGTCAGATGATAAAACACATAAAATCAGAGATTGATATCAATCATCATATACGTGTGTACATCAGAAATGTGTGTAGGTCATGTATAAGTCTTCAGTCTTGAAGCACCAGAGTGCAGAGTTTTTAAGCTCAAACAAAAATTTATTCACATCAGCAGTTCAACATCAAGACTGGAATCAGGTGAGTGTTAAAAACCCTGAACTGTGCAGAACGTTGATGCTCAGGAATGAAGACTGACCCCTCGACATCACATCAGGTGGGAAGTAACAAAGTACAAATACTGTAAATAAGTAGATTTTTCTGGTATCAGTATTTTACTTCAACTTCAACTTTTTACTTTTACTCATTACACTTTTACACAAATATCTGTACTTTCTACTTCTTACATTTTCAATCCAGACTCGTTACTTTAGTTTTAATCTATTTGGTGAACCGTTTTCAGGACATCAACGTATTTCTTGTCATTGCGCAGCTTTTTCAATCCACTGGTGTATCATTTCCTGTCTCTCACACACCACAGACGTAGACGAAGCTCACAATGAGCAAGACAGAAGGCAACAAGGAGTCTGGGGTTAAAGTGGATGAGACAGAGGGAGTCAGTGATGTAAACATGACTGAGAACAGAGACATCACCTGATCATCATCATCATCTTTTCTTTGCTTGTGTTCTATATGGTGGACGTTCAGCCTGGATACATTCATCATTCATTACTTATAAAGAACATATTCACTTTTAATCACCACATTATCTGTGTAAAGCTGCTTTGAGACAATGTTCATTGTTAAAAGCGCTATACAAATAAAAATGAATTGAATTGAATTGAATTAAATAAGATAACGTATTTGTTTTGTATTAATGTATTAATTAGTGCTGTCAAAATTAACACATTAACACAAATTAATTTTAAACAAACTCCGTCATTATGCGCACATTTGTGCCTCTGGGGGTCGACAAACACACCGGTACATTTCGTCGCATTTTTCCTCATAACGCTGAAACGAACTTAAACAGTCTTTTTGTGATCGTACAAATATGTGGAATACATCATTCGAATCTGTAAAATGTCAATTTTTTTTTTGTGTACGCTCATAATAACAACAAACGCTGTGCTTTTGTAAAATCAAGAAAACGGACAGGATGTGCTCTCTGCCGTCTCTGTCATCTCTCTTCACAGACATCCATAAAACAACCTGAATCTCAGTAAATACTTGCCTCACGGACATAATAAATATATGAATAGAAAGCTTGAAATGTAAATGTTCAAATAAAATATTTCACATCGAATATGACCATGGTGATTATCAAAAAGTTGAAAATGATTCATTTGAGGTACATTTAGAACAGATAAAAATATACGATTAAGTTGCGTTTAATGTTGAGTTAACTCGTGACAATCATGCCATCAATTTAATTAAGTATTGTATTCGATCCAATTCAATTCATTCATTCATCAATTATATAAAAAATTAATATTTTAATCAATTGACAGCCTTAATATTAATATTACGTGATGTCCAGTTACCAGCCCGACACTAAAACAGCTAGTAGTAATGCTACTTTTTACTTAATTACATGTCAGAGCCCAAACTTCTTTACTTTAACTTGAGTAAAAAAGTATAATCAGTACTTCAACTTTCACTGAAGTCTTTTAAAACATGAGTATCTGCACTTCTACTTAGGTGAAGGATGCGTGTACTTTTGCCACCTCTGAGTAAAGACGTCCATCATTGTTTTTCTCCAGCAGGAACAGCTCCTCTTACCTTGTGCAGGGATTCTGTTGAACTTTTCCTCACAGAATTCCTCGAGTCTCTTCTTCAGATCTGAAAAATAATTCCTCATTTTATCTGATAAGTGTTGTTGATGGAGAGTGATAATGGATGTGTTAAAATTTGGTCTGTCAGCCGAGGGAGACCCACGTCCAGCAGAGACATGGAGAGACTGAAAACTCTGAAAACAGAGAGGAACAAATGATCACAGAGTAAAGACACACTTGTGATGTCAGACAGAGACATTTATTGTTCCCTTAATGGCAGGTGATTTAGAGTAAGGAACAGCTGGTTTTGTAGATCAGACAATGAGGGTTACCTGGAGGAAATGGATGTGATCGTGTGTGTGTGAAAGCTGCTCCAGGTCAGTGATTCTCCTCTGAAGATCAGAAATCTCCTGCTCCAGTTGCTCCAGGAGTCGTTCAGCTCGACTCAGTTCAGCCTTCTCCTGATCTCTGATCATCTCCCTCACCTCCGAGCGCTTTTTCTCAATTAAGCTGATCAGCTCAGTAAACATCTTCTCACTGTCATCTACTGCTGTCTGTGCACTGAGCTGTTAGGACACACACACACTTACTAATCTATAATTCTTTTTCTAATCAGGACTTTCAATGACTCCATGTTGTGTGTGTTTCTAGGAGCAGCTCCGTCTCTGCTCACTGCTCACCTTTATAATGTTCACATCCTGTTTCAGCTCCTGCACCTTCTTCTGCTTCTCCTGGATTCTCTGATGGAATTTCATCTGCTCCTCCTTCAGCTCACTCTGGGGACAAAATAATACATTTTTGCTTCTTCATAAATCTGAGGTAGCTGTTACAATTGTTTTTTAGAGCTGTGTTTGCTCTGCCGTGTGTGCGTGCTTTACTTCATCACAATGCTTAATGAACTGGTAGCATCCAGCTGTGTGCAATAGTGAAAGATAAAGCATTTCCACACTCACAATCTGAAAAGAACTCAAGGGATTGGGAATTAAAAAAAACACTGTGCAGCTTCACAGAATCCATTTCTCAGTGAAGGTATTGGACACAAAAAAAGTTTGCTAGAGAGCATTAAGACTGCCTATTGTAGTAATGGAAGGAGGTCATATGGCCTGATGAATCCAGATTTACCATTGTACCAGAGAGACATGGACCTCAGGGTAAGAAGAGAGGCAGATGAAGTTATGCAACCATCATGTCTTGTGCCTATAGTACAAGTCTTTGGGGGCAGTGTTATGATCTGAGGTTGTTTTAGTTGGTTAGGTATAGGTTTCATGTTACGCGTCCAAAAATTAGGTCAGCTTACTATCTGATAAAATGACCTGGTTTTCCAAGCACCGGATGGAATGGCATATTCTTAGTGTTGCTATGGAGACCATAAAATTATATAGATATTGGTATGTGTTGAACTTTGTACTTGTGTTTTGTTCTGGAGATTTTATAGCATGGGGTTTTATTATAAGGATTCTCTGTGATCAAAGTCCAGCTATCTAACTGACAGATTAGATACACTATAAGGACAAAAGTATTAGGACACCTGACTTTTCCAGCCATGTGTGGTACTTCCCCAAACTGTTAGCACAAAGTTGGAGGCAAATGTACAGATCTGGGAAAAGAAACATGAAATTTTCCTTTCACTTCAACAAGTCAAGTCAAGTCAAGAAGCTTTTATTGTTATTTCAGCCATATATATTATACACAGTGAAATGAAAATGTTTCTCCAGAACCCTGGTGCTACATAAAACAACATAGAGCTACAGTACATCACACAACATAGAGGTACCTACAGAACACAGAGCTACAAACTAAAGGAGGTTATAAATGGTTATAAAAGGTTATAAATTATAAACCTATTGTATAAAGTTATATACAGTACAATGTGCAAAAAACAGAGAACTGTAAACAAGAGTGTACTTATATAGAAATATAGTATAGTAAATATAAAAGACGGATGTGTATGAATGTGAAGGAATTGAAATGAGTATTAAGTGTATGTTTGAGTTCAGGTTGGTAGCAGTTCAGTAACACACAGTTGATTGTGTGTGTATGTGTGTGAGTTCAGTTCAGTTCTGTGTGCTGAGGCGCCTGACGGCTTGAGGGGAAAAACTGTTACACAGTCTGGATGTGAGGGCCCAAATGCTTCAGAACCTTTTTCCTGAAGGATGGGGTCGTCCACAATGCAAATGGCAAACACCGGTTGCTCGGTTGTCCATATGTTGCGTAAGAAGGGCTACAACATAAAAATAGCACCTTTTTGAAGCCGGAGTGGCCACTGCGGGCTACTGCCGTGCCTCCATCTTGGATAAAAAGGAGGCTAAACCTTGTATCGACATGATTCCAACCCTATTGAACAACTTGGGATTAATTGATAGGGTAGGATGGGAGGCAGGATGGGATGACATCCTTAGCATGGCTCTAGAGGTAGAGCGAGCAGCAGGCCACACAGGCCCTTGAAAGTTAGGAAGCGCTGGCTGTGGAATCCCCACTACAGACAGCTGAATATTTGGAGATACACTGGGGCAGTGGGAGTCTGGACATCTGCCCACGTGGGGAACCAGTGGCTGGGGGTACATTAGCCTGAGCCTGAGGTGGTGCAAGTAGCAGGGTAGGCAGAAGCAGATTTCTGAGCTACTTAATGGCATGCCCAGCAGGATGCCCTCTTGGGGGCTGGAGTGACACCTGTCTACACAGGTCTTGAATTGTAGACTTGCGGTCCATTGAATTGGCAAGGAGTGCCTTGTAATGCTCCATTCTTTGCTAGTGCATGGGTTCCCATGATTTACATGTCTCTGCTGGCTTCACGGGTGGCTTGTTTGTTCTGCTAGGAGCTCTAGCAGTCTGCCACAGGGAGGTGGGCACACCCAAATCCAGAGACCAGCTTGGCAGTGTTGAAAAAAGCCTTCTTTCCAAAAAACAAAAATGGAAAAAACTGAAAAAAATGTAATCTACAAAAAACAAAGGTCTCTAAAAAAAAATTCAGTTCACAAATCTCGAGGGAAAATACAAAGCTTTTTGTGGACTCTGTCAATAACAAATGAAGACTTAAACGGGGGACCTCAGGATAAGGCAGGTGTAAAAAAAACTCAGGAAGCAAACCACACAACATTATAACAAACAAGCAAAAGAAAGGCACAAAAGAGGGACATAAATACTCACAACTTACAAGACCCAGGTAAAAACAATAGAAGTTCATTTTGGACTGGGGAAGAAATTATTGTCATTAAGTGAAGCAAAATGGGAAAAACCTAGCTTGAACCCACAGTTCCTGACGGGGATGTTCAAAAGGCACATTACAAACTTATGCTAAGGTGTTCACAAACTTTTGTCCATATATCTTGACTGCCTACCAAAGTCCAGAGGATCAAATTCAACTGTTTAGTCTTCTACATGATCTTTCTCGTGTCAAGGATAAAAACTATTTTTCCCCCTTATTTTGCTTTTTTCTATTAAGGTCTCTCTCTTGTTTTATGATAAATTCAAATCACTTAAATTATAAATCATATAGCCAACTAAATTGGCTATTAGCCAACTATTAGCCAGGATTAATTAATTTTAGAAAGTTTTCTTCTTCTCACCTGTTTTTCAGCTCTTTCTCCTGAAGCTGTGACGGTGTCGTGTCCTTTATGTTTATCCATCGTACACAAATAACAGATGTAGGTTTGATCAGTTCTGCAGTAGATCTCAATCAGTTTGTTATGTTCACAGCAGATTTTCTCTTGTAGTTTTACTGAAACTTCTATTAATGTGTGCTTTTTCAAAGCAGGAACTTCTAGATGAGGTTTTAGATGAATTTCACAAAATGATGCTACACACACCACACAGGACTTGACGGCTTTGTGTTTTCTCCCAGTGCAGAAATCACATTCCACATCTCCAGGTCCAGCATAACAGTGATCAGGAGAAGCAGTTCGAACTTCAGTCTTCTTCAGTTTCTCCACCACTTCAAACAGCATGTTGTTTCTGTGTAGAAAAGGTTTTGGAGTGAACGTGTCTCTGCACTGAGGACAGCTGCAGACGCCCTTCTGATCCCAGCAGTCATTAATACACATCTTACAGAAACTGTGACCACAGGGGATAGTCACTGGATCCTTCAGGAGATCCAGACACACTGGACAGATGAACTGATCCATTGAAAGCTGACTTACTGAAACACGGGCCTTGGCCATTTTCTATGCATTCACAGAAAGATAACAAGGGAGAAAGTAAGAGTGTGTGCATGAGCTTAGATATAAACCCAGTTGTGTTTTTTCTGAATGAACTTTGTGCTTCCTTGTCGATAGTGTGAAAGTGCATGTGGGTAGAGCTTTAAAGCAGAAAGATGAACTCTATACAGTTGAACAGAATCATAGGCTGTAATGTGGTTAATTATTAAAGCTGTTATCGGGACAGGAAGCGGTTTTGTACATTTAATGTTTACCTCAGAAATGACTAATAAAATCACATAATATGAGAACATTTATAGGTACATCTATTTCAAATCTTGTGTGAACATTAAACAACTAAATATGATCAAATCTAGTAATGGAAGGACTTTACTACATCATTGAGATTCTCCAGTCAGGTCACTAACCACGCTTCCGTTTTCCTCTATGACTCTGTCCATCACATTTATCTTTATAGACTTCTATGTCAAGGTGCTTGCGTTAGCTCTGGTCACTCCAAGGTCAGAAAGCTTTTCTGGATTTTCTCTGATTTCTTTCAATCAATCAATCAATCAAGTTTTATTTATATAGTGCCTTACAGCAACCAAAAGGAGCACAAGGCACTTTCCAGTAAAAAGTAAAAATAACAAAGACAGTAGACAATAAAAATATAAGAAATATAAAAATTTAAAAATATAAGAACACAATATATATGTAAAATAGTGGTTGAATCAGGGCTACGTGTTAAAAGCTTGTATGAATAAAAAAGTTTTCAACTGTGATTTAAAAACACTCAGCACAGTGATGGATCGAATGTGAGCTGGGAGAGCGTTCCACTTTGCATATAAATCCTACACCTCATAAACACCATTGTCAATTTAATTTATTTGACAGTTCTTCTTGCTTATGTATGGTTTATTACATTTGAAAGAACTCAAATCTTTTTCCACTGCATGCAGGACATCCCTTTCACCAGCAGATGTCGCTTCTGCTCTCCATAAATAAAGCTTTCATTGAATGCAAGCCAAAAAGCATTCCCAAATCAGCCTTCTGGTGTCACTTTCTAGTTTTAGGAATGTATAAGAAACCATGTTTAATAATGTTCATTGCCTTTTACTCTATTTTAAAGTAATGTATCATTACTTAAGTCTTCTTCTTCTTCTTTCTGCCGCACATATTAGGGGTCGCCACAGCGGATCATCCCTCTCCATACCCCCCTGTCCTCTACATCTACCTCTTTCAAACCAACTACATGCATGTCTTCCCTCACCACATAAACCTCCGCCTTGGCCTACCATCTCAATCTCGCCTCCCTCACCTTGTCTCCAAAACATCCCTCCAATGTATCATTACTTAAGTCATGAAGCTTTAATACAGATTGTCTAGAAAATATGTTTTGTAATCATATTAAAAATAATTCATTGTAATGAAATTAGTAAAATGTGAAACCATAGAATTTACATTGTAATGGTGGTGATTCTAAGAAAGCAAGTATGAGATGCAGTTATTTATTTGTTTCAGGTACCAGGCAGATGTGGCCTGCTAAAGAAAACTAACAAGCTAATAGTGTTATTTTATGTGTTGCTTATAGGCTGGATTCAGGTAGATGGAAACCGTAGTAAGTAAACAAGGTTTAATAGTCTTAGTATAAAATACACACAGCAAGAAAGCAGCCGTACTGGGAAACGGGTATAATCTATAAAACAGGCAAAGTCCATAGAATGGGCAGAGTTCTACGAAGGTTAGTCCACGAGTGGGGGCCTTAAGTAAGGGGCGAGATGATGGGGACCAGGTGCAGGTAGTTAGTACGTGGAAGAGCACCTTCTGTGTGTTGAGTGAAGCGAGTGTGCTGTGTGTTGAGGGAAGGCGTGGCCGGTGGTTCCCTGACAGTTCCTCAGTAGCTCCTAGTTTTATAAACACAAATGACTTTAAAAGACAGTAGAAAGAACATTACTCATAATCTTACACTCCAGTGCTCATGTTAGTTCTCACTCTCCAGTGTTCTGTATTGGTTAAAGTCTATAATCACACTCTTGATGTCACCCAAATGAGGATGGGTTCCCCTTTTGAGTCTGGTTCCTCTCAAGGTTTCTTCCTCATAACATCTAAGGGGGCTTGCTCATCAGTGATAAATACACTCCATTCACCTTAACTCTTAAAATTCTGTAAAGCTGCTTTGAGACAATGTCTGTTGTGAAAAGCGCTATAGAAATAAACTTGACTTGACTTGTTGTATGCTAAGCTATCTAAAAGTCACTGGTGAGAAAACACTGATTTTATAATATTCAGTCAAATGTTTTTGTGTTTATTATATGTGGAATGCAAATTATTTTGGATCACATAACCTCACATTTGATAGAGCACCAAATCCAAATCCAGCATATAAAGGCTGAGTGAATGTGGTGTGGACTCTGTGGAGGAGCTTCATTGTATTAGAGATGCTGTAGAAGGACAGAGTTCCTGCACTCTGATCCACATACACTCCTATTCTTGAGGGTGATGGAACACCGAGATCAGTCTTAATGTTGTTGTGATAAAAACAGAGCGAAGAAGAATAACACCACAGACTCCAGGATTGATCATTGCGTCCAAACACACACTTATCACCCCATCCTTTTCTGCTGATGTCTTTATATGAGACTGATATGGACACACCTCCAAAGCCAACACCGCTCCACTCCACCTCCCAGTAACAGCGTCCACACATACTCTCCATACTCAATATCTGAATGCAGGAGTCAAATCTCTCTGGATGATTAGAGTATTGATGCAGACTCTCACTGTAGCTCACTGCTCTGTTCTTCTCAGACAGAATGAGGTAACGATGCGCAGTGTTGTGATCCAGAGTCAGATAACGGAAATCTGAAGATAAAGAGAAAAAACAAAATTAATTATGTGTATGTGTGTGTGTGTGTGTGTGTGTGTGTGTGTGTGTTTAAGAGAGAGAGACTTACAATTCAGAAATTCATCTCTGCTCTGTGGCTCTGAGAGAAAAGAATTATCTGTGGAAGAAGAAGTTAAATGGTCAAATGGTAAAAAAAAATCTGACATTTATATCAATCATCAGAAATGGGTGTAGATAAGAAAATTGTGTAGATCAGAAATGTATGTGGGTCACATGTCAGACTTCAGTCTGGAAGTACTTGACAACACAAAACGCTTCGACATCACTCTATCAAAGAGCGAATAAAGACGTCCATTATTGTGTTTCTCCTCCTACCATGTGGAAGGATTTTGTGGAATTCCCCCGCACAGAATTCCTCAAGTCTCTTTATCAGATCAGAGACAGAATTTTTCACCCCATCAAATGAGAAATGTTAATGGACAGGGATGCTGGATGTGCGAAAATGCTTTTTTTTAGACGGAGGAGACCAAAGACCAGCTGAGAAGGTGAAAGACTCTCTGGGGAAACTCTACAAAAAAGAGAGAGGAACGAATAATCTCAGAGTAAAGACACACTTGTGATGTCATACAGGGACATTTACTGTTCCCTTAATGAAGTGTTTTAGAGAGTGTGTGAGGAACAGCTGGTTCTGCAGATTAAACAGCGAGTATTACCTGGAGGAAATGGATGTGATCGTGTATGTGTGAAAGCTGCTCCAGCTCAGTGATTCTCCTTTGAAGATCAGAAATCTCCTGCTCCAGTTGCTCCAGGAGTCGTTCAGTTTGACTCAGTTCAGCCTTCTCCTGATCTCTGATCAGCTCCGTCACCTCCGAGCGCTTTTTCTCCATGGAGCTGATCATCTCAGTAAAGATCTTCTCACTGTCATCTACTGCTGTCTGTGCACTGAGCTGTTAGGACACACACACACACACACACACACACACACACACACACACACACACA
>JAAIIK010023570.1:0-11118 GCA_014706435.1 Silurus glanis
CAAAACTTCAGCAACTGGTCTCCTCAGTTCCCTTGACACATGCGGACAGAACATGTGATGCTAGACAGTAGTAAACATCCCAACCTTTTTTTGAGATTTGTGGCAGCCATCAAAATCACAATGACTTTAATTTGAATTGGTATTGGTGATGGTATTCTGATGGAGTATTCTGCTGATGGTATTCTTAATCTGTGTCCTAATAAAGGACCAGTATGTACTTATTGATAAAGACTTCTAAGCACTTTTGTAAGTCGCTCTGGAGTAGGGCAATTTTTACAATGTAAAATGTAGGTGTGTATCATTATTACAGGAGACCAGAAAGTGCACTTACAATGTAGTACAGATTTAGAGCTAATGCACACTGAGCACCCACGCTCCTGATTGTGCGTTTCAAGCAATTGGATGTGTGTGTGTGTTTGTATGTGTGTATGAAAGTTAATCATAAAGTGCATTATCACTGGGCTCCAAAGCTAATCAGTCTCTAATCTACTATAAGGAAACCGATTATTTATACTTGCACACCATGCCATGTTCATCGTGTAGGCATACAATAGGGAGATTACAAACTAACAATGACAATAAAGTAACACACACACATACACAATGTACTCTGAAATGAAAGCATAGAACAAATAAACAATTGGACATAAAAAGTAATCATGAAATCGTTTTGTTAAACAATATATAATCAAAATTTTGGACTTATTAAATTAACCGACATTTATGCAGATACAACCTGTGAACACACTCATGACATTATTTCTAAGACCAAAATCAAATATTGTAAGGTTTTTCCCAACACTGTTGCACAACTTCCCACAAATATGTTGAAGTCTACTTTGCTTTGCTTCATCTTGGTCATCCTAAAGTAGTTTGATGGGGTTTAAGTCTGGAGACAGTTCAATGATAGGGAAGTGGAAGCTCAATGGTTAAGGCTCTAGGTTACTGTTCAGAAGGTCAGGGGTTCAAGCACCAGCACTGCCAAGCTGCCATTGTTGGGCCCTTGAGCAAGGACCTTATCTCACCCTGTTCCAGGTGTGCTGCATAATGGCTGATGGAATATCCTGAAATATCCACGTGACGAAAGAATTTTACTGTAGTTCTGACACAGCCTTAAGGTAGGTATTAGGTCATTATCTTGCTGTAGAATAAACCCCTGACCAACTAGACATATCCCAGAGGGTATTGCAAAATTCTGTGGTAGTAGTTTTGGTTCCAGCTGTCACTCACTCTGCAATTTGCAGATTCTGGATCCAGCAAAATACGGATGATCTGCTGTGGCGACCCCTAATAGGAGAAGCCGAAAGAAAGTTTTTTCATAATCATTTAATACATACATAAAAATCATTGATACACAATTTGTTCATTGTGATTTGGCTATGTGGTTTGAACAGATTTCATAACTGAAAATGTAAACATTGTAATTTTATCGGCATTTGGCAACGCGGCTTACGGTTTTCTCAGTTATACAGCTGAGCAATTGAGAGTTAAGGGCCTTGCTCGAGGGCTCAGCAGTGGCCAATTGTTGGTGCTGGGATTTGAGCCCCTGACCTTCCGAGTAGAAGTCTGACATATTATCCACTGAGCTACCATTTCCTTTTTACAACAACATTCAGGCATCAGTACCATTTGAAAGTTGCTGCTTAAGCAAACGAGAGGATAGTGGATATTACACCGGATCATTTCACAGAGACTGTGTTGTAAAGGAGACCGTACGATGCCAGGAATGATATGATAATTACTCCGATCTCTCATGGAGATGCACGACTGCAACTTATAAGTGCTTGTCCATAATCAATAACCCTAATTTGCCACTCAGATGGCCACTGGACATGAAAAAATAATCATTTCACAGTCTGTTGGTGTGAGAATGCAGGACTGAGGGGTTCAGCAGCACACGAAGGCTTCGTTCTGATCAGAGACAATGCCGCGGTAATTAAATTGAGCTCGTTTGAGATTAGCTTACATTGTGAAAATTGCTTCGCAGGATAGATGCAGAATATTGAAAAGCAAAAAGGGACTTTGCTGGAGTGTGAAACTTTGGTCTGCTGCGAGAAGTTCTGTTCAAGTGGGTTGAGCACCTCAGGGTTTAGGAATTGCTCAAAGACTCAACAGTGGCTGGGGTTTTGAACTCATGCTTAACTGTACGCAAGAGCAAAAGTCTACAAGATTCAAATTTGCCCAATTTTCCAAGTATCCAATATAGAAATTTATATATCCTCAGGTCACGTATTACATTTACAGAAGAGAAAAAACGTTCTCATTACCATTTTGGTCTGATCCTGACCTGGTCTGGTCATCAATTGCTCAACTTCTGATACCATGGCTGGCTCTAGAAACGAGTCCTCTTAACTGTAATCCAGCAGGACTTTGTATCATTCTTTATGATCACACTTTGTCTGACTTCTGCAATCAGATTTGTGCAGCAAGGGTTGCCCTCTTGTCAGGGTTTAAGCAAATTAATACACAATGCAAGTATATATATTTTTTTTATGCCAATAGGAGAGGAGTTTGTTGAGCCAAATAAGCAGATTCCAGATCTGATGTGCTGTCACTTCTCTAATAAACCCAGAGGCCTAAAACATGAACTGCGAATACTGATGAAGCTATTAAAACACGATAATTTCTGTGTCATAGTAAATTAAAATCAGCTTGCACTTGGTTGATGTCAGCTGGTAAGCATCTTTGTGAATCTGGAGCTCTGTGAAAGCTCAGCATCTCTTTATATCACACAGTCAACTGAGACGAGAAAAAAATAACACAGAAAAAACTGACCTCCAAATTCTTTTAAGAGTGCACCTCTTGAGGTTAATTTCAGAACTGCATGCACATGTTTCACTCTAACCCAGCCATTAGGGAGGCACAAGCCAGTGCACTAAATGGGTAAATGGGGAGGGTTGCGTTAGGAAGGGCATCCAGCGTAAAACATGTGCCAAATCAAATATGCGGATCACAAATGAGAATTTCATACCGGATCGGTCGAGGCCCGGGTTAACAACGACCGCCACAGGTATCGTTAGCCGACAGGGTACCGGTGGAAATTGGGCTACTGTTGGCCGAAGGAGGAGAAGGAGAGGAGGAAGACGTCTACAGAGACGGCAGGGAAAGGAGCAGTGTAGGAGAGTGGAGGTTCGGGTTGGTACATTAAATGTTGGTACTATGACTGGTAAAGGGAGCGAGATAGCTGATATGATGGAGAGGAGAAAGGTAGATATGTTGTGTGTTCAGGAGACCAAGTGGAAAGGGAGTAAGGCCAGAAACATTGGAGGTGGGTTTAAACTGTTTTATCATGGTGTGGATGGAAAGAGAAATGGTGTAGGGTTGATTCTGAAGGAAGAGTACAGTAAGAGTGTAGTGGAGGTGAAGAGAGTTTCTGATAGGGTGATGAACGTGAAGCTGGAAGTTGAAGGGATGATGATAAATATCATCAGTGCCTATGCTCCACAAGTCGGCTGTGAGATGGAGGAGAAGGAAAGATTCTGGAGTGAATTAGATGAAGTGGTAGATGGTGTACCTAGGAAAGAACGATTGGTGATTGGGGCAGACTTTAATGGGCATGTTGGTGAAGGGAACAGAGGTGATGAGGAGGTATGGGTAGGTATGGCCTTAAGGAGAGGATTGTGGAAGGGCAGATGGTGGTAGATTTTGCTAAAAGGATGGAAATGGCAGTGGTGAACACTTATTTTAAGAAGAAGGAGGATCATAGGGTGACGTATAAGAGTGGAGGAAGGTGCACACAGGTGGACTATGTTCTATGCAGGAGATGCAACCTGAAGGAGATTGGAGACTGTAAGGTGTTGGCAGGGGACAGTGTAGCTAGACAGCATCGGATGGTGGTCTGTAGGATGGTTTTGGAGGCGAAGAAGAAGAGAAGGAGAGTGAGGACTGAAAGAAGAATAAGATGGTGGAAACTGAAGGAGGAAGAGTGTAGTGTGAGGTTCAGGGAAGAGGTCAGACAGGGGCTCGGTGGTGGTGAAGAGGAGTTGGGTGATTGGGAAACTACTGCAGGAGTGATGAGGGAGGCAGCTAGAAAAGTACTTGGTGTGACATCTGGAAATAGAAAGGAAGACAAGGAGACATGGTGGTGGAATGAGGAAGTGCAGGAGAGCATAAGGAGAAAGAGGTTGGCAAAACAGAAGTGAGATAGACAGAGTGATGAGAAAAGTAGGCAGGAGTACAAGTAGATGCGGCAGCAGGTAAAGAGGGATGTGGCGAAAGACAAGGAAAAGGCATATGAGGAGCTGTATGAGAGGTTGGACACTAAGGAAGGAGAAAAGGATTTATACCGATTGGCCAGGCAGAGGGACCGAGCTGGGAAGGATGTGCTGCAAGTTAGAGCAATAAAGGATGGAGAGGGAAATGTGTTGACTAGTGAGAAGAGTGTGTTGAGAAGGTGGAGGGAGTATTTTGAGCAGCTGATGAATGAGGAAAATCAGAGAGAGAGAAGGTTGGATGATGTGGAGTTGGTAAAGCAAGTCAAGTCAAGTTTATTTGTATAGCGCTTTTCACAACAGACATTGTCTCAAAGCAGCTTTACAGAAATCAACAGTCAAGGTGAATGGTGTGTGTTTATCCCTGATGAGCAGCCGTGGCGACAGTGGCAAGGAAAAACTCCCTTAGATGTAATGAGGAAGAAACCTTGAGAGGAACCAGACTCAAAAGGGGAACCCATCCTCATTTGGGTGACATCAAGAGTTTGATCATAAATCTTTCAACAATACAGAACACTGGAGAGTGAGAACTAACATGAGTACTGGAGTATAAGATTATAAGTAATGTTCTTTCTACAGTCTTTGGTATAAAAATAGGAGCTACTGAGCTCAACATTTGTGATCATCATAGATCCTGCATCAGCTTCTCCATGCCAGAGCCTTTAAACACTCCAGGAGGTCCAATGCCACACATGTAGTGGGATCCAATTGGCACTCGTACGTCTGTAGATGGTTCGGGATGTTTGCGAGTTCAGCATCTACTTCTCCATGATCATCCATAGGTCCAAAGCAGGATGTAGATAGGATTAGTAAGGAGGAAGTGAGAGCAGCGATTAAGAGGATGAAGAGTGGAAAGTCGGTTGGACCAGATGACATACCTGTAGAAGCATGGAGATGTTTAGGAGAGATGGCAGTGGAGTTTTTAACCAGATTGTTTAACAAGATTCTGGAAGGTGGGAGGATGCCTGAGGAATGGAGAAGGAGTGTGCTGGTACCGATCTTTAAGCATAAGGGAGATGTGCAGACCTGCAGTAACTACAGGGGAATTAAGTTGATAAGTCACACCATGAAGTTATGGGAAAGAGTAGTGGAAGCCAGGCTGAGAGAAGAGGTGACCATCTGTGAGCAACAGTATGGTTTCATGCCGAGGAAGAGCACCACAGATGCCTTATTTGCTTTGAGGATGTTGATGGAGAAGTATAGAGAAGGACAGAAGGAATTGCATTGTGTATTTGTGGATTTAGAGAAAGCGTACGACAGGGTGCCGAGAGAGGAGCTGTGGTACTGTATGAGGAAGTCAGGTGTGTCAGAGAAGTATGCGAGGGTGGTGCAGGACATGTATGAGGACAGTGTGACAGCAGTGAAGTGTGCAGTAGGAACGACAGACTGGTTCAGGGTGAGGGTTGGACTACATCAAGGATCGGCCCTGAGCCCTTTCCTGTTTGCAGTGGTGATGGACAGGTTGACGGACGAGGTCAGACAGGAGTCTCCCTGGACTATGATGTTTGCGGATGATATTGTGATTTGTGGTGAGAGTAGTGAGCAGGTTGAGAAGAGCCTGGAGAGGTGGAGATATGCGCTGGGAGAAGGGGAATGAAAGTCAGTAGGAGTAAGACAGAGTACATGTGTGTGAATGAGAGGGAGGGCAGTGGAGTGGTGCGGTTGCAGGGAGAAGAGGTGGAGAAGGTGGAGGAGTTCAGGTACCTGGGGTCAACAGTGCAAAGTAATGGAGAGTATGTTAGAGAAGTGAAGAAAAGAGTGCAGGCAGGGTGGAGTGGGTGGAGAAGAGTGACAGGAGTGATTTGTGATGGTAGGGTATCTGCAAGAATGAAAGGGAAAGTTTATAGGACTGTGGTGAGACCTGCGATGTTGTATGGATTAGAGACAGTGGCATTGAGTAGAAGACAGGAGGTGGAGCTGGAGATGTTAAGGTTTTCGTTGGGAGTGACGAGGATGGACAAGATTAGAAATTAGTTTATTAGAGGGACAGCGCATGTAGGATGTTTTGGTGACAAGGTGAGGGAGGCGAGATTGAGCTGGTTTGGACATGTGCAGAGGAGGGACATGAATTATATTGGTAGAAGAATGCTGAGGATGGAGCCACCAGGTAGGAGGAAAAGAGGAAGGCCAAGGAGGAGGTTCATGGATGTGGTGAGGGAAGACATGCAGGTAGTTGGTGTGAAAGAGGCAGATGTAGAGGACAGGGTGGTATGGAGACGGATGATCCGCTGTGGCGACCCCTAATGGGAGCAGCCGAAAGAAGAAGAAGAAGATGCACATGTTTCACTCCATTGATGATGAGTGATTCCCCAGGCCTCTTGAAAATGAAAACCTTGAAAATTCATATGATGGAGCCACAGGTGTGGGGTGTATTCTGAACTGAGGATTCTGTACATTAGTCGCTGGGGCTCCGAACGACATTAAAGGAAGTGTCGCAAATTGATGTAACCCATACAGAGTGGAAAAAGGCATTCCAAGGGATTGAGTGAAGGGGAACTGCCAGTTTTCCTTGATCAAATCAATTGTTGAATTAAGGCAAGCTGTTTGTCATTGGAAGGCATTGGAAATTCTACTTGTGTGATAAAGGTGGTCTTCACAATTGACCCAGCTGGTCCCAGCTCCTCTAACTCCAGAACAACCATTGTCAAAGGCATTTGGACCACCTCTCAACATGGTTTAAGAAAAACTGAGGTGGTAAATCTGTTGCACCCCATCTCTATCCACTTGCCTGACCTTATAACTTCCGCAACTTCATTAATTTGCTCTTGCCTCCTGGCGAGTTCACTCTTTTTTCACCAGTGCAAAATGAATTGGGTTCCAATTCATCCAAGATTTTCATTAGGGTTGGTCTTCCATTCCAACCCATGTTAACCATATCTTCGAGCTGGAACATGTTTCGATCTGCTAGTTCAAGAAAAGTGAAAATGAAATGCACCCAAAGACATCTTATACAATTGTGTGTCTCTAGCTTAGTCAGGTGTCCTAATACAGCTTTCCATATAATGAAAACAGTGTCTTGGTCTGTCAGGACTTCTTTTAGGATTCGGACTCAGGTGATAACATGGAACAGTGCTATGATATGTTGCGTAAAGGCAATACTTTCAGGTTTTGCGTTACATGGTCCACCGAAAAACTATAAAACTATGATTTTGTGCAGTCCATTCTCCCCCATGTGGCCAGATGTGGTCCAGAGGAATTAGTTTAAATGGGACCTCGATTGTGGTAATGAATGCAAAGGGGTGGCTGGCAAATTCTTCAATATCTGATATTTGCAACATGCTTCACATCACCTGCAAACACTGCTTCAAATACTAGCAATGAAATATTTTACGGGTTTGTCTTGACCTAAGTGCTTCACTATTAGGATAGAGAGAGCTGCCTGAATTAACAATTTCTGCTTGGAGACGTCTTGGAGCTGCTCAACATATACGAATAGGCAACATGCAGAAGTGCTGACGGTGCTGTTCCAGGGTGCATTGGACCAACTGCTAAATAAACCGTTTTTAAACCAGTGGTTAGGACTCCATCAAGTTGAATCTTCCTGAAGGTTCAGAAAAAGAAAAACTGGAGGCAAGTTTGTGACTAGTCAAAAAAAAAAAGAAATTTAATTTCCAACATTTGACTTAAATTTTATATAATGTTGAATAAAGGGAGGCGCTTGCTCTGTAGTTGGGGGTTGGGGGCTCAAACCCCAGTGTTGCCACGCTGCCGCTATGGGTTGTATAGCGGCAGCAGGGGTGCTGTATTATGGTGGACCCCAGCTTTCTATCACTTGGATATGCAAAGAAAGAATTTCACTGTGCTTAAAATGACATATGACAAGTATAAAACACCAGCAGTGAACATTCACACACATGGCTCTGAGGGTAGCAGGGCTCTCTTTTCCGATACTCTTGTCTTCCCCTCTTTATCCCTGCTACAGCTCACTGAAACAGAGGACAACTGTTAGTAAAATACCACACAGATATGTGATCATTACCACTTACTTCCCTTGGCTTCTACCTCTATTCAAAACCCAGACCAATCCCTAAGTTCCAGAGTCTTGTAATTTGTAAATTGTGATCCATTTTTTTAATAACTGTGAGCAATTATTAAGTTCAGAAGTTACAAATAAGTTTCAGTTTTGCTTATTACCTCATCAGTTCTTTTGATTACTTGTCAATATAACACGTAACAAATGTATCTATACTGCCCTCTACTGGAAAAGATACATTGGCGCACTGATACCTAATAAGAATTTATGTTCACATACGCGTACAAAAGAGGAAAGAAAGAGTCAGCATTTATTATTTGTGGTGACTTACTGTATTATTTTATTATAGAATAGTTCATTTGATTTTTTGGTGTTTTATTTTTGTATGATCATTGACACAAACATAAGTGCACATTGTAAGACGTTGTACTGAATAAAAGGGATTAAAAAAATCTAAAGATAATCAATAATTGAAATCTTTAAAAATGTAAAAAGATCGCAAAATCTTTTCAAAAATAAAATGACACACAAAAGTTATTTTGACAAGAATCTGTATACATGAAGCTATGCCACAATTCCACAAGTTTCTGTTTGTATTGATGGCTACCATTCCGTTCTCTCTGAACTGCGGCTCATTGAAACGACTTCACCGTACAACAAGACAATGAGCCGAAGTGTAAGTCCAGCTCTGTAAGAGTTTATGTGCTAATGTGAATAAAAATCACATTACTACATTTTTATTTAACCTCACTGTTGATCCATAAGAGCTGAGCCAGAATCCAGCGTATAGAGGCTGAGTGAATGTGGTGTGGACTCTGTGGAGGAGCTTCATCATATCAGAGACGCTGTAGAAGGACAGAATTCCTGCACTGTGATCCACATACACTCCTATTCTGGAGGATGATGGAACTCTGAGATCGGTCTTAACATTGTCGTGCCAGAACAAGACAGAAGAAGAAGAACACTGCAGACTCCAGGACTGATCATTGTATCCAAACAGACACTCATCACCCCGTCCTTTTCTTCTGATATCTTTATATGAGACTGATATAAACACACTTCTCTCACTTTTCCACTCCACCTCCCAGTAACAGCGTCCACACACACTCTCTTTACTCAACACCTGGCTGTAGTAGTCGAATCTCTCTGGATGATCAGAGTACGGCTGCCTTGTCTTACTATAGGTCACCACTCTGTTCCTCTCAGACAGAATGAGGTGATCGTGTAGTATTTTGGGATCCAGAGTCAGATCACAGAAATCTAAACACATGAACAATGGAAATGTTAGATAATATGTTTAGATGTAGAGTGAGACGCCAATCTGTGAGTATATTTGTGTGTTTTACACGTACAGTGCAGAAAATCTTCTCTGCTCTTCGGTTCTGAGGGGAAAAACATCTGAACTGCTGCAACTGTGGAGACAGAAACAAAATGGAGGCTGAAAAAGAAGGTGCTGTAAAACTTCGTTACTGTACTTAAGTAGATTTTTCTGGTATCAGTACTTTACTCCACTATTTATTTTTCAGACTTCAAACTTTTTACTTTTACTCATTACATTTTTACACAAATATCTGTACTTTTTACTTCTTACATTTTCAAAACAGGCTCGTTACTTTAGTTTTAATCCATTGATTTGGTGAAATATCAAATTTTTCTTTTCACTGCGCGCTGATTTCAGCCGAACAACCGATTTCCTGTTACTGCGCGTCTTTTTCAATCCGCTGGTGTATAAAGTCCTGACTCTCACTCTTTACGAAGATAAGAATCAGCAGGCAGAAGGCAGTAAGAAGTTTGGGGTTAACGTGGATGAGACAGAGGGAGTCAGTGATGTAAACATGACTGAGAACAGACACATTCATGATCATCATCATCTTTTCTCTGCTTGCGTTCTGTATGTGGATCTTCAGCCTGGACACATTCATTAGGTAACAACATGGGCGTAAATCCCGGGGGGGACGGAGGGGGACATGCCCCCCCCCCATCCGAGGGTTGTCTCCCCCCCCAAAAAAAAACCAAAACAAAAAAAATTATCTAAAAATATCGCACTCTCTATTGTAAACAATATATCTATGTATACCTAAATAATTGTGTAAGTAGAAAAAAACCCGCAAAAATGCATTTAGAAACAGTTCCCCCCCCCTTCCTCACAGTGGTTTGACCCACTGCCTGCTTTCCCAGTTCATCTCACCTACTCTACACACACGAGTCAGGTGTGTGTCTGCGGCTCAATTAATGTTCAACTCCATTAACCCAGTGTATTTTATTCACTTTAAATAAAGCGATTCTCTTTAATGTAGTAGATGCAGACTCATTCATAAATTAGTTGCGGCAAAAATGCTGATTAGCGATGTAATTTTCCATGAATCTGCTCTATTAGTGATTCAAATATGACTTATCTAGTGAACGGTAGCTTGTTTACAATAGCTTGTAGCATAGTGCACTGACACTAACACACCAAAGCCGTTTCACATGCAGTGTTTTATTTGGGATGACTTGGTATAATGTTAACTTAATTAGCATATTGTTTATCTGTGCATTTACTAAATGAGCACTGTGCTACATCTGAACTGACCACACTGTATTTTTTTGTATAATCAATTTCTATTCTGTTCTTAAGTGTCTTAATTAATTTTAAATAAAATGTTAAAACTTTTTTTTAATTCCTTGTTTTGCTTTGTCATTGAACCTGAGAAAAACTTAAACTTAAAATAACCATAATGACGCAGTCTCCATGCTACAATAATAAAAGCAAAGTTTTTCACTGTGGGGACATGTCATTATAAGTACAATTTGACTGTATTATTTGTGTCCCCCTTCAAAAATTGCTCATGAGAAATTTTATATTTATTGTCCCCCCTACTGTTAAATGAAATTTACACCCATCTATCTATCTATCTATCTATCTATCTATCTATCTATCTATCTATCTATCTA
>JAAIIK010023571.1:0-11650 GCA_014706435.1 Silurus glanis
TGTGTGTGTGTGTGTGTGTGTGTGTGTGTGTGAGAGAGAGAGAGAGAGAGAGAGAGAGAGAGAGAGAGAGAGAGAGAGAGACATACATTTCAGAAACTCATCTCTACTTTGTGGTTCTGAGAGAAAAGACTGATCTGTGGAGGCAGAAATAAAATGTTCAGATGGTACAACAAAGAAAGTCAGAGATTTAGATTGTGGCATGACTAATAAAGTTCACCCAGCCTGCATTTGGCTGCAACTAACAATTATTTTGATAATCCGTTAATCAGACTATTATTTTATTTATTTATTTTTTTCGAATTAATTAATTATTCGAATTAAAAAAAGAAAGAAAAAAAAATATATATATTTTTTTTTAAATGAGATGTTTTGCTTATTATAACTATATAAAACCCTAATTCAGGGTATTTATGTATAAAAGTGTACTAAAAAAGTAAAACTTTTAACTATCTTTAATTTAGAAATTTTACATTGTATAGTGGCTGCTTGTTGAGGAGTGAATGGGGGATTTCTCAACAAATGCTGGGTTTCTTTCCATGCTTTAAAAAAATGTATTTAAAATAGAATACAACATTGTTTTGACAAAAGAAAAGCTTCAGAATGTTGGAAAGCGCGCCCCTGGTGGTGTCTAAGATGTTACAGCGTTTATTGACACAATAGAAGCGAATTTATTTTATTATTTTATTCAGTTTCGACAGGAGACAATGATAAACATAAGAGGGAAATATATATATATATATATACACAATGTATATGAAATGATAAACAGGAGATTTAAAAATAAACAGATAGACACAATCACAGACAGGGGAGATAAATTACAAAAGAGAGACAAATATTTATTTAAATATATATTTAATATATATTTATATATAAATGACAATGGTTTCAAATGATTTCTACGTGATTTAAATCTTATATATTACACACAAATATAATTAATTCTGTGTGAGCTGTTACTAAAGAAACAATAATGTGAGCCCTGAGCTACTCTCAAATGTGCTGTTGCAGAACATTTATCAGAATCATGAAGTCAGTAAGTCACGTATAAACATAGAACACTACACACTTTATTCTGGATCACACAAACACAGATAATGCAGAACATAATAAAGTGTTTTGTATGAAGGGAAGTCCAAACCCAGAGTATAGAGGCTGAGTGAATGTGGTGTGGATTTGGTGGAGGAGCTTCATGGTGTCAGAGACGCTCAGAAGTTGAATCTCACTGGATGATCAGGGTAGTGCTGTAATCCCTCTATGTCTTTCATTGTTTTGTTGTTCTTAGAGAGAATGGGGTTATAATGCACTGTGTTAGAATCCAGAGTCAGATAAGGGAAAGCTGAAATAAAAGAGAAAAACAATACTGTGAACACAGTGTGTGTGTGTGTGTGTGTGTGTGTGTGTGTGTGTCTGTGTCTGAAACATACATTTCAGGAACTCATCTCTGTTCTGTGGCTCTGAAAGAAAACATTGAACTGTGAAGGCATAAATAAAATTATCAGATGGTAAAACACATAAAAACAGAAATTTATATAAATTATCAGAAACGTGTGTATATCATAAATCTGTGTAGGTCATAAACGTGTGTAGACCACGTGTCAGACTTCTGTCTTGAAGCAAAAGAGAGAGAGAGAGAGAGAGTTTCTCAGCTTGAACCCAAACTCATTCACATCAGCAGTTCATCATCAAAATTGTGCAGAGCTTTGATGCTCAGGAATGAAGACAAATTGACATCACTCATATGAAAAAATATCAAATAAAGACATCCATCATTGTGTTTCTCCATCATGAACAACTTCTCTTACCCTGTAAAGGGATTTTGTTGAATATCTCCTCACAGATTTCCTCGAGTCCCTTCTTCAGATCTGAGACAGAATTCCTCATTCCATCTAATAAGCGATGTTGAAAGACAGTGATGCTGGATTTGTCAAAAGTTGGTAGGTCCAATGGAAGAGACCAATATTCATCAGAAACACAGAGAGACTGGACACTCTACAGGAAGAGAGAGGAATTAATTATTTTAGAGTAAAGACACTCTTTATGACGTCAGACAGGAATTTATTTGAGAAGTGTTTTAGAGACTCTGTGAGGAACGTCTCTAGGTTACATATGTAACCCTGGTTCCCTGAGGGAATGAGATGCTGCGTCAACAATACTTTGGGAATGCTTCCACGTTGTCCACGCTCTGAATCACGTGTGCAATCTGTCCAAAAAAGAGGTGCGACGTCATCGGCGGGGTGACGTCACGACCAAGAAACTATAAAATGTGCATGCAGTGGAAAACTGTAAAACTTCCCCCATATTTGCTTCACCACCTTGAGAGGACGTCTGCTCCACCCCGTGAGGGAAGCATCCGTTGTTAGCATTAAGCGAGGACATGGCGTTCCTCTGTCTCAAGGGGCCTTGAGACAGAAACGCAGGTTCTTTCCACACGTCTAAGGCTCGAAGGGCACGGCATGAGACCTTGATTGTGTGGGTTGGGTTGCCGTTTCCAAGAGAGCCCTCTGTCATTAAGCAACCACTGGAGGGGTGTCATGTGCAGGAGGCCAAGTGGAATCACATTGGATGCTGCTGCCATCAACCCCAGTAGTCTCTGGAATTGCTTCAAAGTGAGTGACTGGCCTTGTCTCACTCTCTTGACTGCCGTGAGGATAAACTTGATCCAAGTGGGAGACAGTTGTGCCCGCATAATGGTCGAATCCCACATTATGCCTAAGAAGGTGGTTTTCTGTACTGGAGAAAGCACACTCTTCATGGCGTCTTAGCCCCAGCTCCTTAATACAAAATGCATCTCGATGCTGCACTTCCTTAAGCTCTGATCGAGCTAATATCAACTAATCGTCAAAATAGTTCAGAATGCGGATGCCCTGGAGTGTCGGTGGGGTCAGAGCCACGTTCATACACTTTGTGAAGGTGCGGGATGAGATTGCAAGGCCGAAGGGAAGGACCCGGTATTGGTAAGCTCTGCCTCTAAAAAGTAAACCTCAGGAACTCCCTGTGAGGTGAAAGGATGGATATATGGACGTAAACGTCCTTTATATTCATTGTGACAAACCAGTCCTTAGACCTGATTTGAGACGAGCCCTGCTTAAAGGTAAGCATCCTGAACCTGACCTTCTTTAACGAGAGGTTCAAGGAGGGCAGATCTAGAATAGGACGCAACCACCATCCATTTTAGAAACCACAAAGTATTAGCTGTAGAACCCGGAATTTCTGTCTAAAGGAGGGACCACCTTGATAGCCTACTTCCTTAAAAGAGTAAGTTCCTCTTGTTCCAAGACCAGAGCCTGCTCAGGTCCCACTAGAGTGGAATGACCCAAACTGAATCGAGTAGCTCTTTTCTACAGTGCACAAGACCCACTGAGACACGTCTGGCAGGCATTTCCAGGCTGCCAGATAGTTTTTTAAGGGAACCAGTCTCTCGAGACTGGTCTCGGGTCCACCCAGAGTAGCTGGAGCAATGCCCTGCAGCCGTTGGGGCCTCCTGAGAGGCGGCGGGCCTCCCCCATCCGCTACAGGACGGGGAGATCGTTGTGCCCTGAAGTACAAGTTGTGGCAGAGTTAACAGACTGACCAGCTGATGGCGCTGAGGTGGGACGGGCACCATATAGAAAACTCCGCCACCCCCAGCTAAGACCCCTCAACTGTCAGGGTCTCTGAGCCAGGAAATCTGAGTGGCCTCCACAGAGGAAGAGAGGCCTCTATTGGGGAAGAAACTGTGTGCTTTCGAACTTGAAGAGAGACCACTGGACCCGGCATGTGAGGCAGGAGAAAGGGATAAGCCCTTTGGACAGATTCAGAGTGTGCACAACATGGAAGCATTTCCAAAGCGTTGTTGACGCAGCTTGAGTTCCTGAAAGTGAACAGCTGGTTCTGTAGATCAGACAATGAATGTTACCTGTAGGAAATGGATGTGATCGTGTGTGTGTGAAAGCTGTTCTAGCTCAGTGACTTTCTTCTGAAGATCAGCAATCTCCTGTTCCAGTTGCTCCAAGAGATTTGCAGGTCGACTCAGTTCAGCCTTCTCCTGATCTATGATCAGCTTCCTCACCTCAGAGCGCTTTTTCTCCATAGAGCTGATCATCTCAGTAAAGATCTTCTCACTGTCCTCCAGTACTGTCTGTGCACTGAGCTGTTAGGACACACACACACACACACAAACACACACACACACACACACACACACACACACACACACACACACACAAAACCTATAAAGCTCATTTATCATTCCCTGTCTTTGCCTGGGACTCTAAATGACCCCATGTAGAGTGTGTCTCTAGGAGCATCTCAGTCTCTGCTAACTGCTCACCTTTATAATGTTCACAGCCTGTTTCAGCTCCTGCACCTTCTTCTGTCTGTCCTGGATTTTACGCTGGGATTTCATCTGCTCCTCCTTCATCTTACTCTGAGGATGATTTATGAGGTAGTCATTTAAATATTGATTTAAATTAATTTGTGTGTGTCCTAGAGCTGTGTTTGCTATACTATGTGTGTGTGTGTCTGGATGTTACACTGAGCTCAGTTTATTAGTTGATAATGATATCATAAAATGAAATAAATGTTATATAGTGATATTTGCAGTTGTTTTCAACCTGTCAGTGTTTTGCAGATTTGATACCATGGGGTTTTATTATAATGGCTGGAAAAGAAGGATTTTCTCTGGTTTAAGTCAAGATAGCTCGCAGATGGAAGATTAAATATTAACTATATAAGGATCTTGCGTCCTGCTTTTGGGTCCTAACAGTATGCACTCTGACAGCTTGATCCGTCTTTGCCTCTGCCCGTACCTGACAACCAAACCATGAACGAACCCGAGATGTGGATTAACTTTGTCAGCCACCAGAGATTCTTGGAGGTAGTTACATTGAGTACTGGTGCATTGATGAGAGGTGTGGCTAAAGAGTAAAAACATTACCTGTAAATAAACTGGATGATGGTCTGACATCTTGAGTGCCTGCCGAAGTCTAAAGTCCAGAGGAGCTCAAGATCAACTTCAGCTCCACCTATTAGTCTCCTCAATTATCCTTCTCATGTTAAGAATTCTTTGTTTAAGTACTAGTTCTGTTTCAGTGTTCAGTCAAAGACACAATTTGACTTTTTTGGGGGGGTTATTTTGCTTTTTTATCCATAAAGGCCTCTCTGTCTATCATTGTAAATGTATTAACATACATTTATTCTAAAGATATTTTATGTTCTCACCTGTTTCTCAGCTCGTTCTCCTGAGACTGTGACGGTGTCGTGTCCTTTATGTTTATCCATCGTACACAAATAACAGATGCAGGTTTGATCAGTTCTGCAGTAGATCTCAAGCAGCTTGTTATGTTCAGTGCAGATCTTCTCTTGTAGTTTTGTTGAGGCTTTAATTAATGTGTGGTTTTTAAAAGCAGGAGACACATAATGAGGTCTCAGATGAGTTTCACAGTAAGACGCCACACACATCAGACAGGACTTGATGGCTTTGTGTTTTTTCTCGGTGCAGAAATCACACTCCACATCTCCAAGTCCAGCATTACGATGAGCAGGAGAAGGAGCTTGGATTTCAGTCTTCTTCAGTTTCTCCACCACTTCAGCCAGCATGTTGTTTCTGCGTAGAACAGGCCTTGGATTGAAAGTGTCTCTGCACTGAGGACAGCTGAAGACACCCTTATAATCCTCCTGATCCCAGCAGCCATTAATACACACCTTACAGAAACTGTGACCACATGGGATAGCCACAGGATCTTTCAGGAGATCCAGACACACTGTACAGATGAACTGGTTCTGATCTACTAAAATTCTGGCCATTTTCCCCACATTCACAGAGAGAGAATGAAAGAGATAGAAAAAGACATAAAGAGACGCAGAGAGAGTCTTTATCTGATTTCATTTGTTTTAACTGAATGAACTTTGAGCGTCTGTGTTTATAGTGTGAAAGCAAGAATGGGCGGGGCTTGAAATAAGGAAGATGATCAACTCGATGACTCAGTACAATGTGCTGTAATGTGATTATTACAGCTCTTTTTGGGACAAAATAAGTTTTTGTCAAAAGTCAGGTCATGAAAAACTGACCAGTCTTCCTCTCTGACTCTGATCACATCATTCTTTACACACACTTCCTCATTCTCCTTACATTCATTACATGGACAGTGAGACTTACAATTATCTTATTTCTCCAGCTGATCAGTGTCCACGTCAATGAAGTCACCTGCTTCATTGTCCATTAGGGCTGTAAGAACAGAAACCCTCTTAGTTTTGCATAGAGGATTAAATGAAACTGACCCACCACCTGCAAGAAAATTAAAACACTGGTGCTCTAGACATCTTTCCCCAGCATATCTCTAGCACTTGAAGTGAGGCTTTTGAAACACCGGGACATAGCAATGAACCTGATGGTCCAGACCAGGGGTTTTCAACCGGTGGTCCGCGGCCCCCTGGTGGTCCGCGGCGGCATTGCATGTGGTCCGTGACAGCCTACATAATTTCACTATTAAAATCACTTTTTTTTCCATAATTTATTTTTCCAAACATTTCCAGAATATTTGCACATTAGTGGGAAAACTGAATTTAATGAAAATATCTAAAATATTCAAACAAGTACAGGGCAAGGCTAGAACCAGAGAATGATATGAGGCTGTCACTATGTACCACTATATCACCACGAATAGACAGACTGTGTGGAAGTCACCACGCCCAGAAATCCCACTAACAGGTAAGGAGTACCAACCCCCCCAAATGTGAGTTTGTTAAATGTGTTTAAAGTGTAACTGTTTGGATGGATTCGAATTTAAAGTGTTGAACGCATTTGTTTTCACTCTGTGTTAGTCAGATCAGAAGAGCAGGTAAATATTTAACCAGCCAGCACTCATCACTTAGGCTTTATTTATAGGTTTATAGTGCCATTGTAGAAGCAGGGGCATGGCCGAGCACCATTTTGTGAATGGATGGCAGGGCTAGAGGAAACAAGGGTGAGAATCACACACCTGTTGTCAGTCTAACTTATCTGCATTCTTTTTGATTTATAAAAAGTGGAGAGAACAGGGCTTAGAGAGAGAGGTGAAGAGAGCTGTGTGCGGGTGGAATGATGGAAAAATTTGTTAATAGAGAAGAATGCTAAATAAAGCCAGGTGAACATGTCCGTACCCTGTCTCTTCTTACCCTTATCCATAAAGACCTCCAGAGGTGCATGATGGTATCAGCACTCAACAAGTTTAATTAACAGTTTTCTACATTTTCCATTACCCAAGAAAATGTATTTTTTGATTGCTCAGTTTTCAGGTTTTTACACATTTAAAATACATAACTAAGAAACTAATAATTTCGAAACAGCAGAATTTAATTTGTTTTCAAGGGTAGATGGAATTCCAGCAGAGAATCGAGGAGAAGCAGAAGAAGGTGCAGGAGATGAAACGGGGGGATCACGTGCGTAATCAGTCCAATGGAAAGCACGGCATAACCGACAGGGTGATGTCATGACAGGAGGCCATAAAAAGCACATAAAAAGCCATAAAAAGCACCTAAAAGCCATAAAAATCCATAAAAAAGCACCTCTTTACAAAAGGTTTATTGGCGGAACAATTTTTTATTTTGTATTTTGTGTTTTGTGTATTTGTCTTACACTGTCCTGTATTGTCTTGCACTGTCTTGTGTTGTCTTTGCACTGTTTGCACCAGGTTGCACACATGCACTTTATGTGGCGAGGACACTAGTCCTTAGCCCTGTATTTTCTGTTTTCTGTGATTGTTGTTGTATGTAGCACCAGGGTTCAGGAATACCGGGTCCTTCCGTTTGGTCTTGCCCTCTCACCCCACACCTTCACAAAGTGTGTGGATGCGGTACTGGCGAGATCGAGATGTCGTTCTTGCCCACCTGCACATGAGATTCCTTCAGTGGTGACTCCGATGGTTTTCTCAGAGGGGCAGTCCACTCTGTACGATTAAGGTCACACGGCGAGCCTTAGATGTGTGGAGAGATTCCAGGTTCCTGACTCAGTGCCCCGTGCTGGGAGTTCCTAGTCACGTACCGCTTACAACAGATGTGTCCCTCATGGAGTCGGGGGTGGTTCTGAGTTGCTGCTCCGCTCAAGGGCTCTGAGGAAGGCCCCATCAAATTTGGCACATCAATTGCCTAGAGATGCTGGCTGTGCTTCAGGCTCTGAGGCATTTCCTCCCAGAACTCAGGGGGCACCAGGGGTTTCCTGTCCATACAGACAATCATACTGTTGAATCTCCACTTCATGCTTAACAAGATGAGCTGTCAGTGGAAATGAATCCACTTTGTCTAATTGAATCCTTCTGCCTATGAGAAGTAGGAGAACACTAGAGAACCAGGAGGAAACCCACACTGAAACAATTTGGAGATCTGATTAAAATGGAAGGACGGAGGTGATTTAAGATCATAAACATCATAAACATCTATCCAAAATAAACACAGATCAGATCTTTAGAGATTTTCTAGCAATCTGGAAGAGTTCTAGAGGTACTTAGTGCTTCATGTGTGTTTTATAAGAACACAAATGGAAATGGGTGGAGTGAGTGAAGTAGAGATTTAGAATTTGGGTAAGGGCACCCTCTGGTAGTGTAGTGGTAAGATGTTACAGTATTCATAGACAAGATAAAAGTAAAAGAAAACCCCAAATCTTTAATAATTACAATTCATTTAAATAATGTTATAAAAGTATTAATTTTGTTTCCAGTGAGCACAAAGGTAAACATACCTAAAAAAATTCAAGTTCTGTGTAAGCTGTTACTATAGAAACAATAGAATCATGATTTTCTGACATCGGAATCATGACTTCCTGTTTCACAGGGGTATGAATTTCAGGTAACACAAGTAGTTTTTATTATTGTTTATTAACTAATAAATGTGATAAATGTTTAGGAACAGTAACTCTGACAGTAGCTCATGTTTATATTAATGTTTTCATACATTATTGTTTCTATAGTAACACAACAGCTACACAACAGATTTAGATTTTTCCTTTAAATGTAATCATGTCTATGAATACTGTAACATCTTACCACTACACCACCAGAGGGTTTACATATACTCTTGGTTATAGTTTTTATAGTCCTCTTTGCACAGTATTGTATATTCAGAGTATACAGTTGGTTTACTGGTCGGCGCTATCTTGTGTTATGTGTATTGTCCCACTCTTGTGTTGTTTGTCTGCACTGTTTGCACTCGATGCACTTAATGTAGCTTTATGTTGTGTGTTGTAGCTCTATGTTGTTTAGTGTAGCACCAGGGTTCTGGAGGAACGTTGTCTCGTTTTTACTGTGTACTGTGTACCACTGTGTATAGTAGAAATGACAAAAAAAGCCTCTTGACTTGACTTGACTTGACTTGACTTGACTTGACTTGATTGGACTCAGAGATTAGTCTTAATGTTGTTGTGACAGAGAGAAGAAGAAAAACACTGCAGACTCCAGGAATGAATGAATTTCAGGTAACACATAAGCCAGATGTTGTTTTGTTCTGATATATTACTGTTTATTAGTTATTTAATGAGATTCTGCTTAATATGAAACACACAGATTTACATTGGTAAGATTATGATATATCAATTTAAAATTTTCTTTTTTACATTTTTTCTCGTTTCTTGTCTAGCAATTCATTTCTAACATTTCCTTTTTAATTGTTATTAAACAAATAATCAATTTGAATTCAAAAAGGGAAATGCTTTAGTGCAGCTGGATTGTGTGCTAGTAAGACAGATGTTTGAGCAACAACATGGCGACATACAGGAATTTCACATAGAACACTACACACTTTATTCTGGATCACACAATCTCACAGATGATGCAGAACTTAATAAAGTGTTTTGTACAAAGGGAAGTCCAAATCCGGCGTATAGATGCTGAGTGAATGTGGTGTGGATTCTGTGGACGAGCTTCATGGTGTCAGAGACGCTGTAGAAGGACAGAGTTCCTGCGCTGTGGTCCACATACACCCCTATTATGGATGGGGATGGAAATCCGAGATCAGTAATAATGTTGTTGTGATAGTAAATGAGAGAATGAGAAGAAGAACACTGCAGACTCCAGGAGTGATTGTTGCCTCCAAACAGACACTCACTGCCCAGTCCTTTCCTGCTGATGTCTTTATATGAGACTGATATAGACACACCCCTATCACTGCTCAACTCCACCTCCCAGTAACAGCGTCCACACACACTCTCTTTACTCAACACCTGAGGCCAGTAGTTGAATCGCTCTGGATGATCAGAGTAGTGCTGTAATCCCTGACTGTCTCTCACTGCTCTGTTGTTCTTAGAGAGAATGAGGTTATAATGTACTGTGTTGGGATCCAGAGTCAGATAAGAGAAATCTGAAATAAAGGAGGAAAACAAACACCGTGAACAATGTGTGTTGTGTGTGTGTGTGTGTGTGTGTGTGTGTGTGTCTAAAACATACATTTAAGAAACTCGTCTCTGCTCTGTGGCTCTGAAAGAGAACATTGAACTGTGGAGACAGAAATAAAATGATCAGATGGTAAAACACATAAAAACAGACATTTATATCAACCATCAAAACACGAGTGTGGATCAGAAACGTGTGTAGGTCACGTGTCAAATTCCGTCTTGAAGCACCAGAATGCAGAGTTTCTCAGCTCAAACACAAACTCATTCAAATCAGCAGTTAATCATCAAGACTCAAATCAGATGAGTGTTAAAAACTCGAAACTGTACTGAGCCCTTTGACATCACTCTGTCAGAGAGCGAGTAAAGACGTCCATCACTCTGTTTCTCCATCATGAGCAACTTCTCCTACCTTGTGGAGGGATTTTGTTGAATTTCTTCTCACAGATTTCCTCGAGTCCCTTCTTCAGATCTGAGAGAGAATTCCTCACTCCATCTGATAAGCGATGTTGAAAGACAGTGCTGCTGGCGGAGTGAAAATTTGGTCTTTTAAATGAAGGAGACCGACGTCCAGCAGAAACACAGAGAGACTGGAAACTCTACAGAAAGAGAGAGGAATAAATGATCTCCGATTAAAGACACACTTGGGATATCAAACAGGGACATTGATTGTTTCCTTGATGAGAAGTGTTTAAGAGACTTTGTGAGGAACAGCTGGTTCTGTAGATCAAATATTTTGGGTTACCTGGAGGAAATGGATGTGATCGTGTGTGTGTGAAAGCTGCTCCAGCTCAGTGATTCTCCTCTGAAGATCAGAAATCTCCTGCTCCAGTTGCTCCAGGAGTTGTTCAGGTCGACTCAGTTCAGCCTTCTCCTGATCTCTGATCAGCTCCGTCATCTCCGAGCGCTTTTTCTCCATGGAGTTGATCATCTCAGTAAAGATCTTCTCACTGTCTTCTACTGCTGTCTGTGCACTGAGCTGTTAGAACACACACACACACACACACACTCTTATTGGAACTCTAAATGACTTGATGTCCATGTTGTGTGTGTTTCTAGGAGCAGCTCCGTCTCTGCTCACTGCTCACCTTTATAATGTTCACAGCCTGTTTCAGCTCCTGCACCTTCTTCTGCTTCTCCTGGATTCTCTGCTGGAATTTCTTCTGCTCCTCCTTCAGCTCAGTCTGAGGATGAATTATGTGGTAGTTGTTTAAATATTTATTACAATGAATTGATGCGTTATAGAGCTGTATTTGCTATCCTGTGTGTGTGTGTGTGTGTGTGTGTGTGTGTGTGTGTGTGTGTGTGTGT
>JAAIIK010023575.1:0-31862 GCA_014706435.1 Silurus glanis
ACACACACACACACACACACACACACACACACACACACACACACACATCATTCCAGTTGCACTTGTTCCCTCTCTCTCTCTCTCTCTCTCTCTCTCTCTCTCATGTTATACAATGGCACCAGGCAGAAAATTACACATTAACTGTTGAAAATTAACCTTATCAACTAAACATGTCTTTTACTGTATTGTTCTTATGCAAGCAATCATTGCATGCAGTTTTTCTATTTACGTTCAGCTGACATGTTTGTACATGTTTGTAAAAAAATAAATAAAAAATTTCCATTGTTGCATTAATGTTTAATCATTGAAAGATTATACAAGACTAATTTATTTATTGGGGAAGGTTTAGATGGTGGGGGTAATGAATTAAATATAGTATTTAAAAGTCTGAAATGATCTGATTTATCTTCCTTCTCCTTACTAAGTAAAGCCTCTGTTTTAAGCCTGTGTTCATTTAAAAAATCCTGTAGGCCTAATCCTCACCTGTTTCTGTTTGCGAATAAAGACATGTAGTTCAAAGGTATATACTATTAATGATTTTATATTATTAATAATAATAATAATAATAATAATAATAATATTAATACTTTGATTATGGTTCCTCAGCTAAGAAAAGTTTAGCACAAACACAACCTTGTTTTCCAAACACGTTAGCCTTTATCCTAATATATATGCATATATTTGTTTTATTTTGCAAAAGAACATCAGCTGTAGTTTGCTCTGGTCATTTATGTTTTGACCATTATTTCAATACAGTACTTTACAATAATGTAAGTTAATGTTAAATTTTCAGTGGTTGGGAATTTTTCTAGTAAATTGTTGTGTGCATTCGATGTGGACTAAGATCGCTGATAGAAAAATGTGTAGAAAGATTTTCAGGCCTGATTTATTAAGTCAATCTCAGAAGGCCACAGTTCATACAGTAGAGATCAGATGATTCCTGAACACTTCATGTTCAAAGCTATGTCTATTCATCTGGATTTATCGGAAAACTGCATTTAAGTTTTTAAAATGATTTCTGTCTACAGTAGTCCAGATATTTTTCACAAATTGCTCATTCACATTAAAATATCTGAAAACACTTGCATCTATAAACTCTGTGTGGGGTGGAAAAAAACCTTAGGGCCACATAATTTCTTTCAGGACTTTATGTTCTAATAGCCTTGACGCTGACAAGTTTTTTTTATTGGGCAAAGATTTGAAACCAACTACTATAAAGGTGTTTGTTTTGAGTTAATTTGGTCACGTAATCGACTTGGAATATTTATTGATAAAAGCTTTTTTTTTTTTTTTTTTTTTTTTTTTGGCCACACAAAAATGTTTTCAGTTTGTAGAGGAGGCGAAACCATAGGGAAATAGTTGCTTTTTCATATTTATCCAGATTAATGTTGACGTAACCTAACTGTTAAGTTCTGTATGCAGGTGACTGGGTAATTTACATTCACATATAATAAATATATTTTTATAGAAATCTTGGTATATACTTGAAGCATCTTTTATAATAAGACAAAGACTGGTTCAAGGGTGCTGAACATTAGCATTGTATTCAATAGTGATTATCCAATTAATGAACAAATTTAGATATGAATACTGAAAGCGAATGATTAATTACACCAACGTGTGCGTAAATGTATTGTATGTATTTTATTATTTATATATATAATTTTTTTTTATTTATTTTTTATATATATATATATATATATATAAAAAAAAATCCACCACTATCCCAACTCCTTTCATTAAATTTTTTGTATGGTTTAATACAAAATGAATTAAAATAAAGTGTATTAGATCGGCTTTTGAGGGACTGAAGCAAATGCTTGTATGTATTCTTGTGACAAAAGCATGATCGCACACTTCTGTTTTAGGTCTGCGCTTTTTTTGGATGTGCTGTAACCTGATCTGTAGTTACGGAGGCAGACTAGTCTCGCGAAAGAACACATTAGACCTTCCCGGCATTTGGCACGTTCAATTATATTGTGATGTGCCGTGTCTTTGGTCTGTTTCGAGCGAGGAGTTAGGAGAGACAATAGCAGCCTTTTACCTACTTGTCATTTTACCTCTAGAGGGCACTGAATGGGCTTGATACCTCTTGTTTGGGTCACTACAAACCTTTATTACGTTGGTGTAGCGATCCGGTGTGTGGTTTGCCTGGTTTTGCTGCTGTGATGCAGGTCATGATGGGCTGGATGATAGGCAGTCAAAATGGTAATTAGAGTAGGATGGAATACCAAAGACACGTAGGTGTTTTCAGGACTGTGGTTCAGGTGAGAACCCTGTGTTGGGTTTTACCATGTGGATTTTTATTATTTACTGTGGTATTGTGTGTGTGTGTGTGTGTTCTCTTTCATATTCTTTTGGTTGGTACTACGCTAGTGGTATGTGTATGTGTCAGCATGTTTTAGTAATGTAATACTGTTGCTGTGATTTATTGTACTGATGTGACCTCTTGGATCCATTGTGCTGATTGTGTAATGTATATACTTATAGGAGGAGAGACCTCAGCATGCAAACCCTCGTCTGTCCGGCTTGCTCCCTCGTTTTCGTTCAATGCGGCAGATGTGCAGATGGCTGCGCAGACGCCCCATTCTCACCCGCCATTCAGTGACGTCCACCAGGCAAGCGCTGAGGCGCCGGCCCCCGTGCTGCCCTACGGCCCACAGGCCCCGCAGCTCAACACCACCCAGGTACCTAGACACACCACTTACATGAGGCCTCTACCACTCTAATGTTCTTTCACCCATTATGCACGATTCGACTGTAATGTATTTATGTACGGCTTAATATGATCCACGTTTACTGCGCTCAGGCCAGGTTTCTGATTCTGCACACACCCTGTGATGTAGAGCGACTCTCATGTACAGTTGATCCATTCTCCAACCAAACATTACTTGTCCATCTAGTGATTCTGGGGTTTTCTCCTTTCTAAATAATTATAAGTAACATTATTAGTTTTTCCATTTCACATTCCTGCATGACAGATTCTTCTCATGTTATAAAATGTAATGATAATGGTGAATAAGTTGTACAATTTTCAAATGAGCTTTGGCAAATCTTCGAACGCAAACAATACGTGTGTGTGTGTCTTTTGTGTGTGTATGTGTTTGATCAGGTGACTGCTGATGTGGTGATGTTACAAAGGCGAATACCCCAGTGCTTTCGGGATCCAGCCACAGCCCCCTTAAGAAAGCTCTCCATTGAACTGATCAAAACTTACAAACACATCAATGAGGTAAGAGCACCACTCCAACACTATTCGCACGACTCTGAAAGGCATATATTAAAACTAATGTTGTGTGGGTTGGTTTATTTTCGTTTTTCTTATACTGAATTGTAATTGTCTAGACATTACTTTCCAATTAGAGGCTTATATCCATGTTTCCTGCCTTTAGGTTTACTATGCAAAAAAGAAGCGGCGGCACCAACAGGGCCAAGGGGAAGACTCTAGTAATAAGAAGGAGAGGAAAATCTACAACGATGGCTATGACGATGACAACTTCGACTACATTGTTAAAAATGGCGAGAAATGGTTGGATCGCTATGAAATTGATTCATTAATAGGCAAAGGCTCCTTTGGACAGGTTGGTCTGTCTTCAGCAGATTGTTTCTAAATCATTGCAGTCTATTGTTAAGGAAAAGTGAGAATTGTAAACATTGCTCAACAGTTTAGGATAGAATTTTTGCATGGTCATAAACTGACGTTCATTAACTTTGGTGTTTGTCTTCCTCTGCTGGCAGGTTGTGAAGGCCTACGACCGCTTGGAGCAGGAGTGGGTTGCCATTAAGATCATAAAGAATAAAAAGGCTTTTCTGAACCAAGCACAGATCGAAGTACGGCTCCTGGAGCTCATGAACAAGCATGACACAGAGATGAAGTACTATATCGGTAATGAGTGCTATTATTGAAGGTTTTATATTAAGCATTCTGAGAATATGCAGTCTTGGGTGAGGACCTGTGAATGACTACAGTATTAGACACTAAGCATTTCCATGGGTGACGGTGCCATCTAGTGTTTCTGGTAAAATGTGTCCTAGTGCACAAGGTGGAAGCTGTAGCTTAGTGGTTAAGATGTTGGACTCTGACCAGAAGGTCGTGAGTTTTAATCCCAGCACCACCAAGCTGCTACTGCTGGGCCCTTGAGCAAAGCTTTAAACCCTCAACTGCTCAATTATATAAATTATATACTTTGCCATAAATGTAATGTATAATATTTTTTTTAACCAACAGTTTTAGTTACTTAGAATGTGGTCTTAATTAGAATTTAAACAGTTTGATGTTTGGATGTACTTTGCAATATATTTAAGCTCATGACATTGACTGTCCTCTGTCATTGATCCATGTTCTTAGTTCACCTAAAGCGGCACTTCATGTTTCGAAACCATCTCTGTCTGGTGTTTGAGATGCTGTCCTACAACTTGTACGACCTGCTCCGTAACACAAATTTCCGCGGGGTATCGCTGAACCTGACGCGGAAGTTTGCGCAGCAGCTGTGCACGGCACTACTCTTCTTGGCCACGCCTGAGCTCAGCATCATCCACTGTGACCTCAAGCCTGAGAACATCCTGCTTTGCAACCCCAAGCGATCAGCCATCAAGATCGTCGACTTTGGCAGCTCCTGCCAACTGGGACAACGGGTGCGTGGACAGCACCGGATAGTCGCTGGCTATTTTATTCAAATGTTTGTTTAAAATTTGATTATGCTTTGACCAGTTTGCATTTAGCTTATGCTGACGTGCTTAGTAATCATCACAATTATAGGGTTAAGCTTTAATAGATTAAGAGAATCTGAGGAAGTAAATGAGGAAAGGGTTGTTCTGAGTTAAACATGCATTTTTTTCCACCTCTTCTGTATTCTCAGATATACCAGTATATTCAGAGCCGCTTCTACCGCTCCCCTGAGGTGCTGCTGGGCATGCCGTATGACCTGGCTATAGATATGTGGTCATTGGGCTGCATTCTGGTAGAGATGCACACCGGAGAGCCTCTGTTTAGTGGAGCCAATGAGGTATGCGTCATGCAAACGTTATCTGTAGATAATGCAGAAGAAAAAAAAAAGTCGTAATGTCATGTTAACACTACTTTTTTTTTTCTTTTCATGTAGTATTTTTTTTATTTGATTAAAACCATTGTTTGTTGAATTTATAGTGTGCTTATGAGGTGTAAAGAAAACAGAAATTATGAATTTTTTATTTTTTTTGTTGTCCTGAGCAAAGAACAGCAAACATATGTACTTTGTGTTTGCTCATAATATGAACAGTTGTTTAGATCTGCAAAAGCTACACATCGTTAAAAGGCGGAGGAGAATGTCTTTCAGCAGCTGCTTTTATAAAATTCGAGCCAACTCATTAAAACTTAAACCATACAAAATGTAAAATAATTTATCAGGTGTTTCTGCGGGATCTTTAAAAATGTCTCAAATTAAACATTTTAGGCCTTAAGAAGTCTTGGATAATTTTCAGATCCATGTAATTCATGTAACACTACCTCTAATTCTCATTGAAATGCTCCCTTTAGCACTTAAAAAAAAAAAAAAAAAACCTAGTCATACTACATTATACATCTAGTTAGTTTCCATGGTTTAGTAGTTCTTTCTTTCGCTAGTCCTTACCGCTCCTTTAGTCCGGCTCCGCCATCCACTGGCGAACCGCTGCCACACCAATAAATAACTGCACGGGGAAATAATTGTTCATGGAATCAAATACATACTGCAGGTGGAGTGCTTTAGGCATTGGGAGATTTATTTATTATTTTCATTTATTCGTAAGGAATGTGATTTGTAATAGTGAAGGAATAGAAAGTGGTTTTAGATGTGGTAGTTGTCTTTTATTCTTATATATTCTTTCTATGTGAATTTTCTTTGGCAGGTGGACCAAATGAATAAAATAGTGGAAGTTTTGGGGGTCCCTCCCAGTCATATACTGGACCAGGCGCCAAAAGCAAGGAAGTTCTTTGAGAAGACGTCTGATAGCACGTGGTGTGCGAAGAAGACCAAAGACGGGAAAAGGGTGTGCTTCTCGTTCCGTTTGAAGAAAAAAATGTGTACCAACCATACTGTTTGAATAATGCTAATCATTCATTTCAATCTTTTTCTTTTTTAGTATAAGCTGGCAGGCTCGCGTAAACTGCACAACATTCTGGGTGTGGAAGCTGGAGGGCCAGGTGGCCGTAGAGCGGGAGAGTCGGGCCATGCCGTTGCTGACTATCTGAAATTTAAGGACCTGATCTTGCGGATGCTGGACTATGACCCGAAGAGCCGCATCCAGCCATACTATGCGTTGCAGCACAGCTTCTTCAAGAAGACCGCTGACGAGGGCACCAACACCAGCAGCAGTGTGTCCACGAGCCCAGCACTGGAGCAGTCTCAGTCCTCTGGGACCACGTCCAGCACCTCCTCCAGCTCAGGTACCAGCTTTAGACTTTATTCATACTCATATGATTAGGCTTTTACTGGGACAGTAACAAGTCACATTCTCTAGAATGTGTATAAATGTGACCCTGCACTGTAACCAGGAAGTTCCAAGGATGAAAATCCCATTTGACTAGAAGTGACTCTGTATACCATTCTGTACTGTCATGGTCTCATGCCTTTACTGCTTTTCTAAATCTTCTGTTTCGTTTCCCAGTGCAACACTGTTGCTCTTTGCTGTCATTGTGTGTGACATCTCTTGCACTTGACACACTCAGTGTGTATCTTACTCCTTTAACACAGACTCTGACGTTAACAATCATTTTGTCACTCTAGTGTATTCGAAGACTTCAGCGAGTCAAAACTAGTAAGGATGTTTTATGTAGCTTTCAAAGCATGCAGCAGGATCCACATGTCACTGACTGTCTGTAGTGCGTTGTCAGTCTGTGTTTTTAGAGCTGAAGGCCAAATTCCGCAGTGTCTTATTTGTGTCTATTATCTGCATTCAAATTTGTCAGATTGACTGTTTTTTATAGGAGCGTAGCGGGTTAAGCTAAACAATGTGTTTTGGACTGGTTTACAGGAGGTTCTTCTGGAACAAGCACCAGTGGGCGTGCCCGCTCTGATCCCACCCATCAGCATCGGCTTAGTGGAGGCCATTTCAGTGCTGCGGTAGGGATGGACTGCCACAACCTCTGCCCTCAGGTACAAACATACAAACGCACACTCAGACTGTGTCTGGTGTTACAGTTGGAAAGATGCTGTTCCACTTTGTAGAGTTGCAATGATGAAGCCTCTTGAAATGTAACCAGAAAAGTCTTTAAAGTCTTTTAAGAGATGGATGCAAGCATGCATGATTGATTGATTATCATGTGAGGATGAAGGCTTCTGTTTGCATGCTTTTAGATTGCTTCCAGTTTTTTTTCTTGTTACTCCAATTTAATTAAATTTGCTGTTTGTCTCAGGCAAGGCAGGCGTTTGGACCCTCCCTGGGTTGGGTGGGTGGAGATGGACTCCAGCAGGCAGCTGGAGAGACTCATCCAGTGCAAGAGACCACGTTCCATTTGCCTCCCCACCAACCCAAACCCCTCCACCCTCACAGCTCTCATCACCATCACCACCATCCCCATGCGCATCACAGCCAGCATGGGCAAGGCCCGGCACGCCCACGCCCTCGCATGTACTCGCCATCACACAGCGGCGCCTCCACGCAGGACTCCATGGAGGTATCGCATGGCCACCTGTCCATGACCTCGCTGTCTTCCTCGGCCTCGTCCTCATCTACGTCCTCGTCATCTACGGGCAACCACCACCATCACCACCCCCATCAGGCCTATCAGAGTCGCCCGCTGCCACTGGGCATAGGCTATGGGCACGCCTTTTCCAACCCACACCAGGAAACGGGCACGGCCGGACACGCTGCATACCCACTCTCTACGAACTCGGGCTTCATAGCCGAAACTCATATGGGCCTGCGCCAGGGCCTGGACCGTGAGGACTCGCCCATGGCTGGTGTATGCGTGCAGCAGAGCTCGGTGGCCAGCTCCTGACTACGCTGAGAGGACCGATTTTTTTCCCTCCTCTGTGTGTGGGTTTAAAAAAAAAAAAGCTGGTGTTTTTTTTTTTTTTTCCGAAAAAGTGCATAGAGATTAAAAAGCTGCTGTAAAAGAGAAAGGAGATGATGACTGACGCCACATGCGTGCTCAAAACTCCTCTCTGCTCACTTGCTGGAGGCCTCTGTTTCAGTCAGTTACCGGTTTTTGGCTTGGAACGTTTTTCAACTGAATTTTCATTTTATTATTAAAAGAAATCATACATTTATTCCTTTTCACTCAGCTCTTTTAAATTGAGTATTAACATATGCACCTTCCTGGCAGCCATGAAATTAGGTTTCCATTCAAGGTCTGGGAGAAGGTCCAGTGGTCTTGGAGATGGGCGTTTCTCTGCCTGTAGTCACCAGAAATGCAATGTGTTTTTTAAAAAAAAACTAAACAAAAAAAACTTCACTAACGGTTACTCTGTCAACTGCCATTTTTTATTTCACTTTTTTTTCCTTTTCTTCTCTTCAGCAGGCTTGTTTGTTGGATGTCTCTCCCCCACCCCACCCTTCATGTGTAATTCTCTGATTTTGAGTTTAGCAGAGCAGCAGCACTAGAGAGAGCAGGCATGCCGTGTAGAGGGCGCAGTCTTGTGGGTATCTCCTATAAAAAGCAGAGTGTGAGGTGTTGATCCCTTAGAGGGTGCGGTTTTTGCAGCTCGCTCCCAGGACATGGGTATCCCTGAGCAACAGTGTTTGCTGGTGTTTATGTATGGTGACGAGCTCTAGAGTGGGCAGTGGAGTGGGCAGGAGCCTGGTACTGGGCAGCAGTGGACAGCACGTTTGAAAAATGGCCTTATCACGCACTGAATGAAGAAAAGCTGGACATTTACCCTTAAACTGGGGGGAAAAATAGCTTTCCTGTATTTTTTAAAATCTGGAATACACAAGTCTTTACACATGAAAAATAGGAAACAGAGTATGAGAATGGTTATTTGAGGCCTTCCTTATCTAGAAATCTACTATTTGGGAGTCATTTTTTTTTTTTTTTTTTTTGCTGGCCTTGTGAATTCACAGAAGTAGTCTTGCAAGTTGAATGGAAACAGCTACTACCGAGTCCCTTACTGCTTATTTTTATTTTTGTTCTCCCTCGCTTTCTCTTCTTTGCTTCATTTTAATTTTGTTGTTTTTTAGCATGTAATTTACATTCGAGCCTCTGCACATTTTTTTTTTTTTTTTTCTTCACTCTGGAAATCTTAACATGCAGACGTTTATGTGACTGCTTTTTTTTTTTTTTTGCCTCACAATTATGCTGTGAATTTTAGGAGAGTTTATTTTCCCTTTTGATAATTTATTGTACCAAAGCAGTTTTTTTTTATAGCACATAGATGTCTGTAACCAATAATGTAGCAGTTGTGCACTTTGAAACAAGGTGTATCAGATTTTTTTTTAAATGTCAGTAAAATGGCTGTATCTATTGCTTTATTGAAACTGGAACTGTTGTTAATGCGGCATATTTACTGAGAGCTGGATCCCGAACAGTGTCCCCTTTTTTTTGTTTTTGTTTTTCCATATTTGAATCGGGGGAAAAACAGCTGAATCACAACTTTTCTGATTTTAGTTTTGCTTCATTCTGTGAGGTGGAGGGAGGGTCGATGCCCGTGCCATTGCCTGCTCTGCGGGTTCCAGAGCTCCAGGGTGGCCATTGAACAACTTGACGTGAGGACAAGAAGCGGTGCGCTGCATAATCCAGTTTAGACTCCAATTTCTGAGGTGCCCCGTTATCTGGGTTCCACTGCCTTAAGTGTACAGCAGCGTGCTTTCATAAACAAACTGTGCAGAAAGTGCACCAAACAAAATGTGCAGCCCCTGCCAGCTCAGAAAGCATTGTGCAAGTTCACATCCAACCTTCACAAGCTCAGATAAGATTTCCAGATTGGCTCTTGGTAGCTCAGGAGCTGGGTTCGACGTGTGAGCACAGCCTGGTCTATTAAAGTCGTTTCTCTGTATTTTTTATTTTTATTTTTTCTTTCTCCCGCCACACTTTCGCTAAAAGTACCTTCATACCCCGTCCTGCTTTCACGCAACATCTCTTGCTTTCACCACATGAGTTTGATTGATGCCTATAAATACAAGGTAAATGGTCCTATAGGGTTCTTGTTCTTGGCCAGCAGCAAAGGACAGCTAAAGGGAGGAGTCCATGGAAAAACCCAGGCTTCAGGTGTTTACTTTGTGACCCCATTTTAATAGCTGAAATAGAATTTATGTACATATTTATATTTTTTTAAATAAAGGAAGTTTAGAACTCACTACTTTTTTCCTAATGGTATTTTGAGTACATTTAAGTCAGCTTGGTGACCATGCAGTGGAACTCTGTGGTAGTCAAATGGGTATCAGTGCTTCCAGCCCAAAGTAGACAATGCTAGTACAAATGCAAAACTCTAGGGTTTCAATCGAACAGGAGAGTAGATCTTCATACCTTAAATATAATAGACAGGGTATAGTGTGTGGATGTGTGTCTACAAATCCGAATGACAGCAGTGTTTTCATATATTCCTATACATAAGAGATTATGTATGCCTAGTACAGGAGATATTTTTGTTGTGTTAATTTGGCACATGCTTCAATAAAAATGGGTCCGTATAAAAACTGAATGTAGGCTATTGCTGGAGGTGCATGTAGCAAAGTGCACAGCGGTCTTTTTCGACAGTCCGAACCGCGCATCCTCGATAAACAATGGCTCTTCGCTCCGAATCCCATAACTGCGACTACCCCAGGACGAGCGCAAAACCCCACTGCGGCTTTCCCATCCTTGCCCCGATCCCTGGCCCCCAGGCCTCCACGCCCACTTCAGAGTCTCCACTCCTCCTCCCTTTGGTTCCAGGACATCTGGTGTGCACTGCAGAGCTGAACAGCATGACAGAAGGATAAGTACCTTTTATCCACAGATTGTACGATCAGGACTTTCTGTGTAAAGTAAAATGTTACTGAGAGGCAAAAATGGACAAACCCTTTGTACTATATTCAAGCGGTCTTATGTATGACATAAAAAAGTTGCTTAACTTTTGCTTGTCTCTTGTTTTTGTATCATGTCTAAATTCTAGATGCGGATTAACATTGTTCTTGTAGGGAACTTTATAGCGGCATTGGTAAGCAAGGAGAGAGAAGACTGTTCTGTTGAACCCTGGAGGCCTGTGAAGTTGTCAAATGGATGTAAAAGTGATGGCTGATCTATAATCACATTGCTATACTGGTCAACAAAATTGTAAATCTTTCTGGAAATTCCAATTCATCTGAAGGGTTGTTAGTAGATTGTTTTTAAAGTAGGATTTTTATCTGGCCCTAACAGCAGCTGTACAAAGCTGGTGCATTAGATATAAAAGTGGATGCATGCTCAGTCCAGAAGTTCCTCTTCATCTCATTCACTACATGAGCTAAGCATCAAACCTTCCTTAAGTGTATTTGGGGGAAAATGTACAGGCCTCAAACGCTAAACTTGAGAAATGCAAGTCATAACCTATTCTTTTATTTGGCTTCCCTTTAAAAAATGAAAACATACATTCAGAAAGTTTACACCAATTTGAGCACTTAAAAAGAGAATTGTTTGCTCCTGAGTCTTCTGTTGGCTTGACTCTTCTCAAGTGGGTGACTAACAGAAAATGAGGCTGCTAAAGAGAAGGAAAATCCCTGAACAAGGCAAAGAGGACTCCTCTAAGAAGAGTGGTGAGGGGAAGTTGTTAAAGGCTATATTAAATAAATAAATAAAAACATGAAAGATGCCTGTTCATTAAGACAGTGCTTCCATGTTGTTGTAGATGACTTCCATAAGGATGAGCTCCCCAAGTGTAGAGTAGGCCTAGACATTAGCTTAATGAAGGACAGGTGGTAGAGATGCACACACTCTACCACCTAAAGTGCTTTTCAATTTCCATTTTGTTGGGAAATTCCTCAACATCTGGAAATAAAGAAGAAAACTGGACTTGAGTAATGGCAATAATGTAATACTGTCTGCACACCATGTTTGGGGTTTTTACCGATATCACTATAAAAAAAAAAATTCACCACCTCATTCAATTCAATTCACTTTTATTTCTTTAGTGCTTCTAACAATGGACAAATCAGCTTTACAGAGAAAAACAGGTCAAATGTAAATCTTAAAGCTTTGTGCATATAAGCTAGTAGCGACAGTAGCAAGGGAAAACATTACTGAGATGTTCTGAAGAAGAAACCTCAAAAGGGAGCTTGTCCTCATTTAGGTGGCACTGAATGTCCATTCATTATAGTTTTATTAAGTGTGCTGTTCATTTATGGGTCCTTAAATACAGACAATACAATACTTAAATACATGCAAATTGCATTTCAAAGCCATTGTAGCAGACTGTTTTTATTAAATTAGAATCCAAATCCATACTAATAGTTCTTGAGTTGGTCACTAACTTTATGAACCTTTAGGATGTTCATGTGGAACCATCCTCAGCTTCACAGAGGATGGGGTCTCCAATTGAAAAGAACTCCTTCCAGGGGTAGGACGTCAGGATGGCTCAACATCATTTATTAGACACTACACACTTTCTCTTATTCAATCTGACCACAACACCAGGCTGAATTTTCCCTACCAGCACCTAATGGAAGAAACAAACTTGTACTGGCTAGAGCCTGTACTGTATAGCCAGTATTTTACGTTTTAAGTACTTAACATGATCGTGAAAACAAAAAACAAAAAAACAAAACAGGATTCATACATTTATCTACATTATATAATATTGTTATACACTGAATACTTTCTACCGTGACAAAGAGAAATAGTGTCCCAATTAACCACTAGATGGCGCACTTGTCCCGTGCCTCGCACCTCTTCTCTTCCAGGCCCCGCTGCTCTCATTTTGTCTGTATGCAATGCTGATTTAATTTGCTTTTTAATAGCAACACATGACCGTAGCTTTAATGTGCATATTTATTTTTTATGGATTTGGTCATCTGACTGAATGCAACTGTTTAAATGACCTCAACTTACTGTAAGCACTTGTCAGGGCCTCAGTGTGTGTTCAGCCAAAATACACAATAATCTCCGTTTCAATGTTAAATGTGTTTAACGGTAATTACCTCACACATTGTATGTGTCGTCTAGCCAATGCAAGATGAAGCGAGTTGCTGGTTTTCAAATAATTTTGAAAAGCCGCTCAGATTTTTTTTTTTTTTTAATAACCCGATGATCAAAAGAGTTTATGCAGATTTATGCAGGCCCACGTGCACATAATGATATTGTTCTCTGCTTTTGGTCAGTGGCACTGGTCACAACATGTGTTGCTGCAGATGCTGCCTTCAGAAGTCTTAAACAGCTTCGAATTCCCAGCCAACTTTCTAGAAAATTCTTGGGATTCTAGAAAGATTCACTAGAAAACCAATTCTGGAGATTGTTTTTATGTAGTATTTTGATTGATATGTGTAGACTATTTCATGTATTTATATCGCATTCAGCTTTCACATATATTATCTCTATATTTAGTAATCAACACTGCATACATTAAGGCCAAAATCCTCAGAGACAAAGCCATTGTTAGGATAGGAAGACTATTCCACAGGGCCTATATAATATGAGGATTTAATTATAGAGCTGAATTCTATAGTTCATTGGCAGAGCGGATGAATATATATATATATATATATATATATATATATATATATATATATATATATATATGGGTTATTGATTCAATTTCGGTTGCACTATTATGGTTTCATTGACTCACCTTCGTATAAAAATTTCCTGAAGCCTTAGGGTTCTACGGACATTATTGGGTTCTTAGATTCCTATAAAAGTTCTGCCTGGAGCCCTGCTTGAAAAAGAAACCCTCGGTTCCACACAGTTATAACCCAAATACACAAAAAAGCACAATATGAGGCTGTTTCTAAAAATACCAGTTGCATCTGGATCAAAATAGCTTCCAATAAGTGCTATTTCGAAGCACAGAATTGTGAGAAGTGGTTTAGTAAAGGCTATATCTGACTATAAAGAAAACTGGTTAGTGCTAATTCACTCTTAAGGATTGAAGGTTTGAGTGCAATCTCTGTAGAAATATTCTTCGAAGCACCTCATACGGACGATGTAGCTGCATAATTAAGCAGTTCCTTCTAATTACTGTGTGAGAGTATCCCAAGTCTCTGCCCCAGGCCTAATTAAAATCAGCTCTCTGCTGGTAAAGCGTCCGAGTGCTAATGAATGGAGATATTAGCACTGTAGTGCAGTGCGTCTTTAGATGGGTACAGGAACCCTCTCTCAACACTCTCTGCTCTGCTGGTGGAGTGGAGGATTACAGCTGTCGAAACAATGAAGATCAGACTGGCCTTCTATCATACAATGTTAGCATCCGATTTTTTTGGCTTTCTGTATATTATTGTCTCTTGCCATGGCATTACATCATATATTTCTGATTTGTCTTTTGTTTGGCACCGTATTGAATCACATTAAAAGGATCCTTGAAGAACCATATCCAAAGAACCCGATTTGTTTAAGCTTTGCTGAAATTCATATTTTTGATTCGGAGTGGTCAGATTGATTGCTTTTCTAAAACAGCATGTTGTCCTTAAATAGATACAATGTTGACAATGTGGCAACATGCTGTTACAGGAAAATAAACCACTTCTAGTGATAAAAGCATCAACACCAGCGTACAGGACGAATGACGTGCCATTTAGTGCATTTAATGCATTTCCATTTAGAATAAAAGCATTTAAACTGTTCAAAGGAGCATAAAAACTGGATTCTATTGTTGTGCAGCCATGTGAACGCTCAATGGGAAAAATTGAGTTGGACAGATTGGTAAGTTTGACCTTACATACACATTAGTACAATAACGTTTTTCAGACTGTGCAAATCCCATGCATTGCAGCTGGGTTATTCATTTATCATAGACATCTTTGAAATAAAGACAGTATACTATTATCTTTAGCAAACACAAAAGGAATATTAAGATATGGTTTATTTCATGAGTATTTATAGAAATCAACAACAATAAAATCATGGTGAAATACCTCTAGAAACACTAAAGATGACAATTGTACCATATTATGGCTTCTTAGTTAAAATTTAAAAAATCAATATCTAAAAGAAATGAAAGGAGCAACTAAAGTAAAATATGTTCAGTGTTCCTGACAGTAATTCTCCCTTAGAAAACCGTGTTACAGGGGAGTCAACGTAGTTGTGCAGATGAGCAGATGTGTGTGTGTGTGTGTGTGTGTGCGTGTGCGTGTGCGTGTGCGTAAGAGCGGTCTTTCCCCTCTGGATGGCTTGCTTAAATGGAGAGGGGTCCCCCAGTCTGTCAAGGAGCACGATTAAAGGGCACTTCAGCAAATATAATGTACACTTAAGGTGGTGTACATTGCTTTCTGATTCTAAACATACTAACAGCTTTACAACTTGTCTTTTCAAACAGGTCAAAACGCTTTCTCTCGTTCACTATGTTTGGCATGCTATTCCTCTGTACATATAATCCAAGCTGCAGGTTATATTTAATATTACACCAGACAATTTGCAAATACACTTCTTTATGCCACTGCTTTTCAACACACCTTTTAAAAGTTTAATAGTCAACAAAACATTTTTTGAAGAAGTTGGAAATCAATAGTAAAGTCCTGGAGGAGTGATGGCTGTCTTTGCTAGACTTGAGTTACATTTTGTTCAGTGGGAAAAAAACCCCAATAAAGCCATTCAGATGCAACCCATTTCATCTTTTTAAACCGTTTTCATCTGAACTTCTGTTAAAAAGAGAAAAAAGAACGGCTTCCATTTCATTCTCAAATTGCTTCAGTGATACAGGGCTTGGTCTCTTTGGTTGCTCATGTTCCAAAAAATCTTTGTTTTAAAAAAAAAAAAAAAAAAAGTATGTTTTGTCAGTGCTGGGGTTATATGCCCAAATCCCCGAAATGTACAGCAAAGCACTGTTTTGCGAAGGAGTACTGAAATATTACACATTGGAAATATACTATATTTTTGAGAGGAAGTTTACCTGAGGGGCCTGAAGGGGAAAATGTTTTCATTTATGACTGCTAGATGATCAAATGACAATTAAAATAGGAAATGTTTCTCAGTCTTCAGGGAGAACATGTGCAAACAGCACACCATGAGTCAACTGGGAGCTACACACACACACACACACACACACACAGCACCTGAGGCTACCTGAGGCACACTCGCACACGCACGCACATACATGCCTTCTGTTTAAAGGTGTGAAGTACTTAGTGTCTGTAGAAAGTAACAGAAGTCTAAAGGGGGCTTAGAGGTGAACATTGAGGTTTAGTGGGATATTAGAGCAGACATGCACAGTCAGAGCCAAACACGTCTTCCAATGGAAATCATTTGCACGCTCCAGGCTAAAGCTTTTTGCATCCAGTGAAAGATCATTTGCGCCTCACCTACGACTACTTACAATCGTTTATATATACACATCATACAGAGTAAATTAACTACAGGTAAGGTTTGTACATGCATATATATATATATATAATTCTAATTTTTTTTTCTGAAAACCTAGCAGGTAAAGAAATCCTCTTCTAAAAGGCATAATATACAAACCCGGTCCAAATCAACATAGTATCAAACAGCCATCTGTCAAATGCTCACTCATCTCAAACAAAACAATTATTGAAATATATGTACAAAAAATACAAATGTAAATGCCCTAGAATAGATCTATATATTCATATACATATATAACTTTTAATCTTTCAATTAAAAATCAGAAAATAATGCCATTTTTTCTTCATCTTAATGAAAACAAATGTATCATTTAAAACCATGCAGTTTGCCCAAGCCTCTGATTTAGTCCGACTTTAGTGTCTTTGGGGCATGAGAGACGTGGAAAGCAAGGAAGTGGAAAAGTGATACAGGGGCTTGCAGGAGGCTGTGTGCTCTGCCTGAATTTCAGGGCTCGTTCCTGAGCAGATCTCAGACTGTTGTGTCCAGCTATGCAAAGCAGAGACAGACAGGAAGGCAAAGAGATTGTTTAATGTCTTGAATGAGAGGATTGGGTGTTAAGAGGTCCAAGCTGTGCGCAAATGTGTGTGAGAATGACAGATGTCAGAGTGTGTGTGTGTGTGTGTGAGTGTTAGGGCCGTTACACAAGGAGAAGAATCTGTGGCAGATAAACATGCATCTGGGGGAAAGCATGGATTGAAGTATATAGACAATAGGACGTGAGGACGACTTACCGCAGTGAAAAACAGAAACCTTCATGCAACACTTATCTCTTTGGTGAGAAATATCACGCTGGCGTTTTCTGAATTGAATGCAGACTTAACACACTGCGTTTCACTTACGTCACTGCATTGCAGCAGTGGCACACTGACATGCAACCACTATCAAATCATAGCTCCAATCTGTCCTCATAATTTTAAAATGTTGCTGTTGATATAAAGAAACACCCATTATATGCTTCTTGTTTCTCCTCCTGCATATGGTCTAATCTACTAATACATGACTGTTAATACGACTAAAATACTAACAACTCACAGAGTTGCTTTCTATTACGGATTTTTATTTTTTAACATTAATTTAAAAACATCTGTCACACGTATTGTGTGACTAGGCATGGCTGCTCTGTTTTTTTCTCCTTATTCCTTCTTGTTGCAAGTTGAATAAGTAACAGTTTACTGGAAATGTTCAGGTATGTTACTCAGATTACTTACTTTAGTGAAGACAATACCAGCAAGGGTACAGGTTCAAGCTTTATCAGTAAAACGCATGCACTTCTTTAGGAGAGCATCATTCTTGCGTACCTCATGCGCTTGCTTTTAGGGCAATGTGTTCAGGTGCAAATATACACTCTGGAGGAATATGCATATATATATATATATATATATATATATATATATATATATATATATATATATATATTATATATAAAATGCATGATACAAATGAAATATAACTATAAACATATACTTGGTCATTTAAACTAATAAAAGAACATCAGCTTTGTTGCTATACGCAAACTCAGTAAAAATTTCATTGAAATATGTTCATCCTAATGAAAATAATTGGTTTACAAAGTATTTTTTATCACACATAAGCAATCATTTTAAAATCTTGATGATTAACAGTTAAATGGAGTGAGACTAAAAAAGGCTCTAAGAAACTATTGTATAAAAGGTTGAGGCAGACACTCCTTGGGAATTTGATGCTTACAGGCCAACCACACCCCTAAATGCAACTCAGGACAGTGCTTGCATTTCAGTGTGGCATATAAAATGCAAGGAAATATATAACGATTTAAGAGACTTTTTCCCCACTAATTTTTTATAAAGCAATCCCCCTTCTCACTAAAGAGAAAAAAAGCTATGTAAGAGTATTGTAATGACAGTTTTGCTTGTTAGCGTGGCACATTGCACTTGTGTCACAAATGTAAAGCAGAACCACCAGTGTATTAGATCGGTTTGCTTTCTGGCATAGAATCTTCTCCGTAGTGAAACACCAATCAGAATTTGAAAAAAACGAGCACCAACCAAAACTAATTAAAGATCGGCTCACATCTTTAGATATATCGGCAGTATTATGTATTAGTCTTGGTATTGTGTGCCAAATTGCATACTACAGTACTGAACAAATAGTACAACAGATACCAGTGTATTTCTTTAATAGCTAATATACATTTATAACTTAGGATTATAATTTTCTCTTTTTCTTTGTTGTTGTTAGAGATCTCTTTCTCCCTGAATTGGCTTCTCATGCCATATTCAGCAAGTTAAATTGCCACTGGTCTGTGCTAACAAGAGCAACACCTCAAAACTACAATCTAGCTGGTTTTCTGTCAGCTTGGTGTGTCAGGGCCCATAGAGAGAGTGAGACTGAGGATAATGTCTGGGCAATATGACGATATAATATCCGCATAACAAATTGTCGCAATATACTTGTCTGAGACATTTTTTAATAATTCCAATAAATTTAATAACAATTGCAAACGTGGAAGCAGATGATTAGATATAAGACGTTTGTTCTGTTTTTATTTTAAATGGTAAAATGTTAATATTTTCTAAGGATAATTTTCTAATTATTTTCCCTCCTTTTTGAGGGTTTTAAATGCAAGACTACTACTAGCCTATATACTTTGATATATATTTATATATATTGTATTTTGTACAAATGTCTTTATGTATTGTGCTATCATTTTGTCATATCGCCCACATGTGTTGAGGATGTCTGATAAATGTCTGAGAATGTATGTGGTTTTGTGTAATGAAGACAGAGGAAGCGAACTCTCTGCTCTGCTCTGCCCTGCTCGTTCCACTTCACACTTTGGATTCATTCTCCATGTTGGCAATGTCACCGTTGCGCTCCTGCTCTTGTGTCTCTCTGCTCACTTTCTCCTCCTCATCATTGTGTGAGTCTAGCAGGCCCTGCTGGCTCAGTTTGCTTGCCACCGACCAGGAGAGGGGCAGGCGTGAACGTGCGCTCATCTCGACCAGCTCGCGTGCGCTGCAGCTCGGTGTGTTTGTCTCGTAGATCTCATGGAAGCTGTTGTAGTCGACCTCATAGAAGCCATCCTCCAGCGTGAGCACGGGCATGAAGCGGTAGCCCCACTTGATCTCACTAGCCACATACGAGCTGCGAGCCTGGCAGGTCATTCCTGTTAAGAACAAAGAAAAGCAGCAGTGATGAAAGGTGCATTTCTGCCAGGCTTACACTAATTGATTAAGAGAGAGATTAAACAAAATAAAAAAAATCACAGCACAGCCACACAACAACCACAGGATCACATTATTTTAAGAAAATCAGGATAACTGAATCTCAAATTGTACCTTCGATCAATGAAATATTATAAAGAGCGACATGTTCAAGTTTATTTCTATAGCGCTTTTCACAATGGACATTGTCTCATAGCAGCTTAACAGAATTTAAGAATTAAAGTGAATGATGTGTGTTTATCCCTGATGAGCAGCCTGGAGCGATTGTGGCAAGGAAAAATTCCATTAGATGTTATGAGGGAGAATCTTAGAGAGAAACCAGATTCAAAGGGGAGTGTGATTATAAATCTTAAAACAATACAAAACACAGGAGAGTGAGAACTATCGTTAGTACTGGAGTATGTGATTATGAGTAATGTCCTTTATACAGTCAGTTGACATTATGGAACCAGGAGCTATTAAGCAACTCATAAAATAGCTCAACATTTGTGATCATCATAGATCCAACACCAGCTTTTCCATGCCAGAGCCTTTAAACATTCAAAGAGGTCCAATGTCAATGTGTACATGAAGTGGGATCCAAATGGCGCTGGTACGTCTATAGATGGTTCAAGATTTGCCAGGTCGGCATCTACTTCTTTGAAGGTCCATAATCTTCATGAGGTGGGACACAACATGTACGATCTGTTAATCTACTGCTAAACAAATCTATATGCAGATTTGATCTTTTTATTTATCATGTAATTATTGTTATTTATAGAATTGTATTGAATCACATTCTTTATTATCTGTCACTGTGTAGCCATAGAGAAGCAATCCAGAGTTGTGCATGCTTCCAGGCAGCCCGAATGACCATTTATCACCCTGAGCAGTTATTCACCAAGAAGTGTGTGTGCGTGCGTGCGTGTGCACGTGTGTGCATAGTGATGAGCACAACAATGAACACTGATTTAGAGGTGAGAGAGTCAAAGTTCTTTTGGTCATCTTAATTATTATTACTCTTTGTCTCTCTCTCTCTCTCTCTCTCTCTCTCTCTCTCTCTCTCTCTCTCTCACACACACACACACACACACACACACACACACACGCACAAATATCTAAACTCTGCTATAACCTAAGCAACCAAAAGGAAACCCTTTGGCTCTCTTTTTTAACTTACATTTTTTTTTTGACCAGCAAAAAAATATACAAAATCTCTGACCTGATCAAATTGGTCAGATTTGCCCATGTGAGATACAAAAATATGTTTACATAGATGCACAAGGGCTTTAGCAACCTTGCCAGTATCACACTGAGATGTCCACCTACCTAGTGTAATTAAATGCAATTACACAATTACACAAAATTACAGCACTGGTACACAAAACTACCCTCCACAGCAGTACACCATCATCAGGGTTAAATGCATGCCAAGTTAAATTCAGCTACATTTCATATTACATATTTACCTGTAAAGAACAGCATTTCATAGTGGTTTAAATTCTAAAATCACTACCAATCTGTGAATTATACTTTCACACTGAAAAGGGGATTTTGTGGATATCTTTTTTCTTATTGATTTTATTCATGTATTTATAAACTGACACAAAGCTGAGTTGATGTTACAATTTTTAATCTTATTGAATCATATTTCAAATAATCAAATATTAAATAGCAAATTGTAGTTTTTCTTCTTTTTATTTTCATTTAAAAACATTTCTAATAAAAAATATATATAAATGTATCTATATTCTTGTCATACAAATCTTAAAACAGTTTTTTTTCCCAAATCGGTGGCAGTTTGTAAGAAAAACTATATAGCATGGTATATATTCAGTGGTAGATGAAGTACACAATGTGTAATAAAGATACAGTAGGTAAAATATTACTTGTGCTTCCTTTAAACTTTCACTTGAGTAAAAATACAAAAGTATCTGCCTTCAAATGTACTTAAGTATTCAAAGTACTATGATTTATTTCAGCTATAAACTTTCTTTCGGCTTCTCCCATTAGGGGTCGTCACAGCGGATCATCCGCATGTTTGATTTGGCACATGTTTTTACTCTGGATGCCCTTCCTAACGCAACCCTCCCCATTTATCCGGGATTGGGACCGGCACTAAGAGTGGCTGGGGTTGGTTCCCTGACCGGGGATCGAACCCGGGCCGCAGCGGTGAGAGGGCCGCATCCTAACCACTAGACCACCAGGGGAACTTGATTAATTAATTTCGGCTATAATGTCCTATTATCATGTTTGTTGTAAGACTCTTGCTTACTCAACTAGAATTATGTTAATTAGTCAAACACTGATTGATATCTATTAAATGATCATGAGCCCAAAACCTTCTTTACAAATACTTAAAAAAAAAAAAAATCAAGCAAATAAGGCCATGGGTGTTGTGGCAAGTTAGAGTCAGGAGTTTCTTCTTTCATTTATGCCTTACAAAATGTTCTGCTTACTGTTGAACTGATGCTGAAGTGTATGTTCGTGCTAGGTAGATACCACCACGCGTCATTCAAAACAAGTTCTAAACAGCCTGTGCGCTCTACCGTGATTGGTGGCTTGCTGCGTGACCAATTAGAGCAAAATGTAGTTGACAAAAAAAGATATTTCACTTTGAAATGTAGTGAAGTTAAAGTAAAAGTCTCCTGAAATAAAAATACTTAATTATAGTATACTTTATTATACTTCAGTAAAGTACAGATACGTGAAAAAGCTACTTAAGTACAGTAGCGAATTACATTTACTTTGTTACTATTGTGTCAGCATGGGAATGGTTTGCTTCTTACCTGGAAGGTCGCTCATACCAGGCAACATAGTGCTCCACTGGTGTCCCAAAAGGCTTGGTACCTGGTCCCCTCCTTTTCTCCTTCTATACCCAGTCTATTGGTGGAGTCATATCCTCACATGAGGATGACACTCAACTCATCTTTTCTTTCCCTTACCACAGCTTCTGCTAGGATCTCGACATGCTTGATGGACATATCTTCATGGATGAGTGTTCATCAATTAAAACTCATCCCCAGCAAAACAGAACTGTTGGTCATCCCAGGTAATTCATCTCCAGGTCAAGATCTCAGAATAACTCTTCATGACTCTCTGCTCTCCCCTTCAGTCACTGCTCGCAACCTTGGGGTCACTATAGACAGTCAACTGTCTCCTCACATGTTGCTAATGTGGTTCGTTCTTGTCGATTTCTTCTCCACAACATTCGAAGGATTCGACCATTTCTTCCACACAGGCTGCCCAGGTGTTCTTGTCATTTCGAGACTGGACTACTGCAACTCTCTGCTGGCTGGTCTTCTTCTGAAAGCTATTGTCCACTGCAAATCATCCAAAACGCGGCTGCACGACTTGTGTTCAATCTGCCCAAGTTCTCCCACACCACTCCACTGCTGCACTCCCTTCACTGGCTTCCGGTAGCTGCACGTATCAGATTCAAAACACTGATGCTTGCCTACAAGGCCAAAAATGGATCAGCACCATATTACCTCAGAGACCTCATCACGCCTCGCACTGCACCACGCTATCTGAGATCCTTCAACACTGCTCGACTGGTACCACCTTCTCTCAGAATGAGAGGTCAGTACACTTCAAGGCTCTTCTCTGTTCTGGCACCGAGGTGGTGGAATGAACTTCAATTAGATGTCTAAATAGCAGAGTCCCTGTCTATCTTTAAGCGATGGTTGAAGGCCTACCTCTTCCTGAAATCACGAGTTGTAGTCTGATTTATCTTAAGATTGTAATCTAGCGTACCAGTATAGATTTATTTATTGGTAGAGACTCAAAGCACTTTTGTACGTCGCTCTGGACAAAGGGCATCTGCTAAATGGCACAAATGTAAATGTAAATGTTACTGTCCACCACTGTATATATTATGTATTCTAGAACTTTGAGAATGGTTAGCTTTAGACATTACTACCAGAACAAAAGCGCACTTCTCAAACGCTTAGCTTCTACTACAAATGAACATAAACTTCCACCTAAATGGTTCAGTTTATCCATTTAGTCCACTCAGCTATGTTTATGCAAACTCCTCACAGTCCGTTGGCTGATGCAGGAGCAGTTTTTGCCCTTTATATCCTGGTGAATATGATTAGAAGGAGAGGAAGAGCTGATCTAGGATCAGCGGGTTGACAGTGCTAAGCTGGGGAAATGTGGTTTGAGGATTAGTGTCCTGCACTGCTGGAGTAAAAACAGCTTGGCATGTAATAGTGAGAGGAGGGTCAGTGTAAGGAATGATCAGTGCTCCTTCTGTTATCAGAGGCAAACATATGCATGGCGTTCTCCTGCCATCTAATTCAGTCAGTGCAGTGTAGCATAGAGTATTTTACTCAAACATCTTTAACTCTATTGATTATGTTTCACTTTCAACTTATTCATGACATTTCTTTTGGTCACTAATTATGTACTGTTATTGTATCTGTCTGCCTGCTTTATCTACAGTATCTGTATATCTGACTGCCTTTTTGTCTTTCCACCAATGCATCAATCCAACCATTTATTCATTCAGCCATCCTTTCATGATAGATGCACATTTTTAAATAATATTCTTTGTGGGTTTTTTTTTTTTTTTGCTAGCAAAGGAGAACACCAGGCAGGTGTCAAAAGACCATTGGCTGTGAGGTAAAAATGATGAATACATGAATTATGTAAAGAATCTGTGCTCGCTCCTGTTTCTGCAGAATGTTTTCCCACCTCTGCGTGTATGTAGTCACTTTACAATTACATACAGTATGCGAGGCATGTTCCTCTTTCTCATCACCATAGCAATAGGTCACCCATGGAAGATGCTGCCAGCTGTTATTTTTGTGCCCTTGCTTCAGTTGACCTTACTGACTCAGCATGGCTGCAGTGCCGTTTCTATCTGCGTGGGTGTGTGTGTGTGTGTGTGTGTGTGTGTGTAAGTGTGAGAGATGCATGCTAACAAGCAGTGTATGCACATGTATATGGCATTTGTATCAATACCCAAGGATGAAACAAGATATTAATTGTTGGATTACAATGTATGAAATGCATTTTCTTAGATGAAATGAGACTGAGCAATGATTCATAATATAGGAAATATGGCATAACAAGTCTAATGATTATTGCAAAGTAAGTCAAGATTGAACAGTAAACAATAAATGAATAAATTACTGATTACTGATATTTGATTTATTAGCAGAATACCTAAATAAATGTAGCAAAAAAGGTGACGTTCATCTATCTATCTATTAAGCTCTATCAAATTTCCTACATCATAATATACACAGCTTATGAAATATGTATAAATATATATATTTAAAATAGGATGTTTTTTGAAAAAAGGAAATATTCTTAGTAATAATAAGCTAAGTGATCCATCTCCACATTGTGGTCGTTCATAAACAACTGGATTTTGCGTGGAAGAAAAAGAAACCTGAACCAAATCTATAAAAAGACATCACAAGTGTAGTGGAGAACAATTATCTTCCAGTAGCTGTACTAAATCTGCTCTATGCTGGAAATTATTAAATATCTATAGACCAGACATCAATGTGACCTATTACTGATACTCTACCAAAACTGTAAAGACCAGCACCTCTGTTCCATGTAGACTGGTGATGGGAAAAAAAAAGAGAAGCAAAGCCATAATATTTCTGAGCCAATCTTTCTTGGGGAACAATTAACTGCTCTTTGTACAGCACTACTATTTCAGAGGAAGCCCAAAGCAGAAAACTTCCAACTATCCAAAGTGCTATTGAAGAGAATTTTTTCTAAAAGTACAGCTTTTATTCTCAGAGCAAGAACTAAATGTTTGTGTGTAAAAAGTATGTGTTAGGCAACTTAACAGTAACATTCGGCTCTAATTTCCCACAGGTCTGCAATATATTTCAGCAGTGTTCAGAGGATTTTTGCAAATCTTTCAAGTCCAATTTATATTGTGCAAATAATAATGGTGCAAAGACTAAAGCTAAATGCTTTAATGCCTTATCTCCTGCCTCAGTTTGGCCAAATTGAGGCCTGCTACTTCATGCCCACACCCTCAGCACACTCTCACATCTCTCACACCACCTGGCTCATTGACTGTCTCCTGAAATTGACAAAACAAAAGTTTGATTTTGAATTTCTTCTAACTGTTGGATCCAGTTGTTATTTATCATTAAATTAATATTCACATAATTATTGGGGTATTTCTGCATTTACTGCCTCATTTTTTTTTTTTTGGTAAGTGACCAAATATTCTCCTAATTTGATAATTTGCCAGTGAATTCTCGCATGTGTTTTCTTCGAGTCACCTTAAGACAGGATATCTTTTCTAACTACCACTTTTACTATATTACAATGCATCTAAACACCTCACATACAATATGTCTGAAGGAAGACTTGTTAGAAATCAGTCAGTTGATGATATCTCAAATGCTGTCAGTAGTGGCTGAGTGAATAAGACTCTAGGATTATTGATCAGAGGTTGGTGAGTTCATGACACTGCAAAGCCACTACTGAATTCTGGTATAACCAAGCTGCCACTGTTGGTTCCTTGGGAAAGTTCATTGCTCCTCATCCCCTATGCTCAACCTGTAAAATAACTTTCTATATATGGTTTGTCTGCCAAATGAAAAAGGTAAATGCTTTTATACTGCACCACTTGGATACTGTATACAGTTTATGCTCCTATAAATATTAATTAATTCATTCATTCATTCATGTGACTTTATTAAAATGCAATAGACTTACAGTGTTCAGTATTACTCCTGGATACATGCCTAATTCAGATTACTTCAATCAAATAGTCTTAATAATTAAACAAAGCCAAGCATTTGGGTGCAATCTGAAATCATATAGCTCTTACAAACATTATATAGACTAAGTAATAATGTAAATAAAAGTGTGTGTAGCTGAAAGAAATCATGTCTCCATGGATGTGATGGAAACAGGAAATAGATCAGCATTATGCAACTGGGACATATCTAGAGCATGAAAGAATGCACCAAAGAATCTATTGTCACAAAAGTTATGTTAATTACAAAAAACTGGTCGAGTACTGCATACTGTTCCTCTTTAAGGTGTGTGTCCAGCACACTCAGAATGTGATACTCTGCTTGTTCAATGTGCAGGGCTCAAATGCTACAGGATACCCAATGTATATCTTCTGACCACAAGACTTGCTTTTTGAAAGACATGTTTAAGTCTTACTGTGAGACAATTACAAAGAGACGATGTAAATGTTTCAAACCATTTAAAGAATTAGGTTTTAATCATCTCCTTTGAAATTAACTTTTGACAAAAAGACAGAAGGAGGAGCTGGAGGTGGCGGAGTTGAAGATGCTTTTCATGACAAGGATGGTCAGGATTAGAAATGAGTTTATTAGAGGGACTGTGCAGGTAGGACGTTTTAGAGACATGGTGAGAGGCTCGATTGGTTATGTGCAGTGGAGAGACATGGGGTATATCGGTAGAAGAATGCTGAGCATGGAGCCAGCAGGCCGGAGGAAAAGAGGAAGGCCAAGGAATAAATTTATGAATGTGGTGAGGGGTTGCTTTCTAGGGTGCAGGTATCTAAGAACTATTAAATTATTTTTCTAGTCCCATTAATGATCAACATTTGCTGTGTGAAATTTGCTATATTTTCCATCCAAATCTGCTCTATTGCCGCATCTGTTTGATGCCAGAAATGTGATCTGTTAAATTTCTTCCCACGTGCAACATCATGCATTTCTCTCAGCTGGTTTCTCCCTCTCTGACAGTGAGACTGACAACATTACCTGCAGAAGCACATACTTCAGATCCACAAGAGTTTGCCCTTAACCGGGAGAGCTGGAGTATGTCTAAGAACTCTTGAACCAGAATTCTATTTCTCTCAGTGTTCCTGCAAGCTGTACGTTTTCACACTACACAGTCATGGACAATAATGGAGATATTCGCTCCATATATTTGAAATTGATTTTTGGTAAGCATGCATGTTTTGCTTAAGGCCTACAGTTACTGTTTGTTGAGCTGAAGCTTCTTGGGGGCATCGGTTCTTTAGCTAAGCATTAAATTTCAGATGTCAACTGTAGTACTTGGAAATCTGTCTGTCATGAAACAAGATGAAGGTGGATGCAATTGCTAATAATTTTAAACTTAATAGATAATTTAAAACTTTCTAAAGTGAAAATAAATAAATATGCACTCATTAGGTGAAATAAGAAACAGGCAGTAGCGGGCCATAAGGTCAGAAGATCATGGCCTTCTCTGCTGGCCTAAACTCTATCAGAATCACTGTTTTAATATATTTTTGTCCATGAATATGTCTTAAATTATTCCCTAGTCTATTCTCTTCATTTCAGCTTTTCTCTCAGGTGCAATGCTGTAGCTGTGTAAGTTTTGGTTAGAGTTTCTATCCAATCAGATTTCAGCCATAACATCACGTGTTGCAAGACAGACAGGTCATCTGGAGCCTTCACAATGAAAACTGTGGGCATGCTGTAGTTTACAATACATGCTGCTGGTTGTTTCAACCAATCAGATTTCAACTTGATGGCTCTAGAAGGCACTCTAGTCAGCATTTTTACATAATTTGACCGGATGGTCAGAGGGCACACTAGTCAGAGATAGTGACCTGCATCTGTAGCAAACTGCACAAACTCAAATCTATCTGCATGTATTTAATAGCTGTTTTGTCATTCCACTGACAACCAAAGAAGAAATTGATTCATTTGCAGATATTACTACAAGGACATTTACATGACGGACTTTTCAAGAAAAACGGAAAGGTCAGCCAAAACAGTTCAAAACAGTTATTAAGCTTTTTGATTAACAATTTTTACTTTAGCTTTTTCTTCTCTGGAGAATTTGCACAAAAAGACACAATCTGCCTTCATTTTAAATCCCAGGAAAACCATAATGTATAGAAAAAACAGTGAAAACCCGGAGTCATTTCATGAGGTAAATATTGATACTTCTGCTAGCGATGGTGTATGCAGGCAGCACAGCTGTGGCTGTAGTGAAAGGAGACAAGTTGAATTGAATGTTGATTAGGTATTTTTGCTTTAGTATGACATCCATTCTCGCTGCATGAGATACCTGTCTGTGATGCAGCACTCTGTTATACTGCTTTTTTTGTATAATATTGATGGTTTCTATAGCAGTGGGTCATAATGATGGTATTAAGATGTAACTGATTCAGGTAGGGCACCACCGAAGGCCTAGATGTGAAATGCACGACCCACCACTGGAAACCATCCCTAATCCTGACAATGTCCTTTAGTCAATGAACAACTTTCTAAAGTGGAGGCTCGTTGACATGAAAGCCTGTTTACAGGTTTATCAAACTCTACTCATGGTCATTGACCACTGCAGGTGTAACTGGGGAAGATTGGATAAACTGTCTTGCAGAATGCTGAAATTTTGCATTTGAAAGACTGTTAACCATCATCTGCATTTGAATGTTAAGCTTTTTTTTTATTGTTCAAATTACATGGACTGAGCAACTGAGTAAACTCCTTGAACTAGCTTTAAAATCACCCTCACAATAGAACTCACCACCATGTAAACTTCCTCTTCTTTCGTCTTCTCCCATTAGGGGTCGCCACAGTGGATCATCCGTCTCCATACCCCCCTGTCCTCTACATCTGCCTCTTTCAAACAAACTACCTGCATGTCTTCCCTCACCACATCCATAAACCTCCTCATCGGCCTTCCTCTTTTCCTCCTACCTGGTGGCTCTGTCCTCAGCATTCTCCTATCGATATAAACTCACCACCATGTAAACAGCTTTCTTTAAGTCTGGTAAACTTTTTTATTTAGTCACAGGCCTCATCTTAAAGCAGCGTGATACATTTTTGCTGAGTAAGAACCCGTGAGACAGCACTGCTGTCAAATAGTTCTCATATTTGTGCAGTGTGAAATGCACTCAGTGCTTATGTGCTTCAAACAGAGACTTTATTTGTGGTGTGGAATGGAATTTGTCTTATGCTACGTTTTTTCCTATGGGAAGTTGTTCAGCAAATACTAAAGAAGGTTCCCATACACATTTGTAATTCCACAGGTATAAAATGATTTCTGGTATATCACCATTGTATGCTTAAAAGGCTGTTTCTTTGCTTTATTTACATATTTATTCAGACCATTAGTTCCTATATCTCTTGTGGGCATGGATAGAAAATAGTTAAGGAAATGTACTTTTTTTTACTACGTGTACACAATATTTACACCAAAAATCTTTATTTAGACCCTCAAAGTGCCAATTAGGACACAAAAAGGTTGCCTTTTCTCTTCAAAAGAAAATAACCGTATGCTATTTATTAATAAGACATAGTTTTGCATCTAATAATTTCTTATCAATGTATATCATGCCAATTCCTCATCTGCTGCAACCTTAAAATTTTACACAGTGTTATTAACAAATCAAATCAAATCAAATCAAATTTTATTCATCACATACACATACATACAGGGTACGACATGCAGTGAAATGCTTTATACGACGGCTAGCTTATTTTACATTTATAGATGGGTAAATCACTGCAACCTAGGATATGTATTCCAGGTCCTAATCTGGTGTCCTATTTGCCTCTCTAGAAGGGTCGAATGCCATCAAACTTGATCGAGCAAATGCTAAGATAAGTTATCAGTTACAAATTTTGAACCTGGTATCTTTGCTAATGTCAGGTTAGACTAGCATCGATTCCAGTAATGAATATGCATTGTTTAGAAATTCCAGCTAATGCTATTTAGTTATGTAAATTTTAGATTTTTATTTTAATATAATTTTTTATTCTATTATATAATGTTTTTCTTAATAATTCATAAGCTAACTATGTGGCATTAGTAATGCTTTGGACAAGCAAACCTACAAGACTAAATTATGTTCTCAGGCAAAACTGCACACTTTCTACAATCTTAAACATTTAAGTACTTGAGTAAATTATATAAAATATATATAAAAGTATATTTTATAATTTTATTTGAATGTGTAACTGGCATCTTTGGCACATATACACATATAGATAATGCTTTCAGTTAAGTATAATTTCTCAATATTGTTCCACCTCCGGTCCCTTGGAAACCTGAAGATGAGGTAATGTTTTTGCACACAGCTTCATACAATTGGTTTCTTTGAGAGCCGTCACTCAAGTTGGAGCCAGCAATGTGTACATCATCTACACATTTATTTTTATTCATACTGCCTTACAGTCACGCTAGGCTTTGAATTAGATTTCATTTATTTCACTAATAATTCCAATATGAAGGATGAGCTGTACATTTTGGTTCAATAACACCATCACAACTTTCTGCTGCATCAGCATTGCTATAGGCCATCTGCACATTACTCTGTAATTCCAACATTTTAGGTTACTGTATTTTTTCAGATAGCTGTTGCTGACTGCAGTAGTATGAACACTTGGGGAAAAAATTTAACAAAATCCACAAAACATATTACTTCATCTATAGCTTAATTTCCAAAAACATGGTAGTTTACTCAGCACTTATTCCCATAAATTATTTAGTCGATTTAGAGCCTATCATGTAATGAATAATTCTTAAATATATGGAATAAAACTTCAAAATACTGAATCCAGTGTCTATATACATGAACAATTTAGCTTTATGTGCAGTATTTTCATAAGTGAACACTCTTAAAAACAGTCAATATTAACAAGCAATTGATAACCACTCTTTTAGACTACTTAAGTAATCAAAGAGCTTTACATGCCAAAAGCACTTGAGTAGCCACCGCTCGGTACTACCATAATCTGACTGAAGAATCTATAAAGGAATCTGATTTATATTAGCTAAAATGTTATCCACTTATTAGTATGGATTACCACTAATATACAGGAAATGTTACTCTGCCAACTAACACTTTCAAGTGGTGTAACTGTAGAAGATCCTTATGGCTTGGCACCCTGTCTGTGGCTAAATGATCTTGAGAGTTGGCCAAGCCTGCAATAGCTAGACATATAAATATCTTGTAGAACCTCTGAGCCGCTATACCAGAGAGATGCAGAAGTTATACAAGTCTCTTGATGTTCAAATTTTTATTGTATATGGACACATTTAAGGCATGAATTTTTATAACATTAAAGGATATGGTTGTAATGAAAGTTGCTGCCCAGCCAAATGCCATTAACACTATTATTATTATTATTATTATTATTATTATTATTATTATTATTATTATTATTTCTTTCTTTCTGCTTCTCCCATTAGGGGTCGCCACAGCGGATCATCCTTATTCATGATCCGCATGTTCGATTTGGCACATATTATTATTATTATTATTATTATTATTATTATTATTATTATTATTA
>JAAIIK010023576.1:0-17614 GCA_014706435.1 Silurus glanis
GTGTGTGTGTGTGTGTGTGTGTGTGTGTGTGTGTGTGTGTGTGTGTGGTTGTGCAGAATGTTGTTAAATCCTGTGGGAGTAACCCACTTGAATTACTCTTGCCTCACTGACTCAAGCAAGCAAGTGCAACATCATCTGCCCCAAAATAGGAAGCCGAAACTCTGCCCTCCTGCCACACAACCTCAAACTCCACTGCCTAACAACCAATGCATGTACAATTTTTAAAGGTCTTACTTCATAAAATAATGTCTCTTAACGTTGCCAATTTGACTACTGCCAGTAGACTGATGAGACATACTTTTTAATTTGACAATGGAAGTGGAAGCATATCCATTGTTTGTTGATTCATATAAACATTTTTTTTTTTTTTTTGACAATAATTTAAAGTAACTCACAGTATCAGTTTGCTAATCCCATGAGAGAGGGTGAATAAGGAGATCAATTAAGAAAGTCTTTAATAGCAAAGCCTTTTCTGAGCTAATACTATGTAGCCCTTTTGCTAGTCCCAGGTCCAGTTATCTGCCTTTAGCTTAATAATTTACATAAATTCATATGATTCAACGAGGATCTGCTACACAAACTGAACTGGGTACTGTTTAGAACTGTGCAGTTGCTGATGCTAATGCAACTTGTTTTCATGTTCTGCTGCTGTATTTTATTTGGTACTCGGTTTGGACACTAAAATACTTCTGGTGTGTCAGTCGATGACTCAAGCGCTAAGACTTTAAAGCACACAGCCTTACATTTATTTCTCACAACCTCAAATTTTCTCCTCTTAACAATCTTAAACTTTTTTGAAATTCAAAACTAACTTTTCCTAAAATAAGCCTCTGTGTCCTCAGACAACCTCAAACAATGTCACCACAAATGACTAAGTCTAATATCATACAACCTCAAACTTTTGCCCCCACAACGTCAAGCTGTCCACCCCCTATAGAATCTCTTCAGTTGCAAGTTTGGACCACATGCAGCCTCATCACTGGAGGTAGGCTTTATATTCTCCAGCTCATTTGCTCAACCTCTCTAATATAACATGAAAATCAGTATGCCCATGAGAGCTTGCAATTTCACCTTGGACTGCTGATCATTCCATATTCTATCAATTACCCCTGGGACGAACGCTTTGCCTCACCTGCGGTTCACAGCTCGGGCAGCTGTGGCCTCGGATTTGCGGCTAATGAAAGATCATCTGCATTCCTTGCAGTAGCACAGCTTGAGTATCTGTAAAGGCCTCATAAAATAGTAATCTGCAAAAATTACCCTGAAAATCTGAGGTGGTCAAATGCTGCTTCCAATTAGCCTTGCATCTGCTGCCCAGAGAATAACCCGGGCTAGATGTGGAACGAACGGTGTTCAATTTTGAATGAACTCCATTGTATCTTGCAGCTGAATCAAGCATGTGGTAGAAATCTAGAGAGAGTTCTGCAGGCTGTAAACGTGGTAAGACTCTTAAAAGGCTCGGAGGAATACAACCACATTATTCTACCACCGTGCTGAGCTCACCAGCTAGAAGTTTTTTTTGCTCTAATTTTGAAGCAAGCTTTTATCTGGACCTGCTCCAAAGGCGCTTCCAAACTGGCTACAATCCTGTAAGTTAAGATCTATGAGAGTCAGGATTCATTCTGATCCTTCTCTTTAGACAGTCTTGTTCACCTTGGAATGATCTATGCCAAGGTGTGGGACTCTTGAAAAGACTACAGTGAATAAAAATGTTATTTACTTTCTGCATGCTGCTCCGGATTTCCTCATTTTGTTCTCATGTAAACTATACCAACCACACTGACATCATAGCATTTTTTATTACATTTTTTTCTCTCATTTTAGACATTTGGTATCAAGAATCAACCACTCGCACAAATATGGTGGGGTGAAAACTGACGAACTGTTCAAGCTGTTAACGTCTCTCTTCATCTTCCTATGAGTATTTTTTTTTTTTTTTGCAAGATGTGATGTGTTTTTATCGGCTTTAATCCAATATGCATGGATGTTCAAACTGTACATGCATTAAAACTGGTAATGCTAGTAACGGCAACCCTGCACAGATTAGGTTTAACATCAACTATAGTTAACAGGAAGTTTGTTTTTTGTTCGGAGAAGAATGTTACACCAGTGAAAAGTAAACCTGTTGCCCCTCAAGATTAACCCTTATCTCATAGTACATCATAACAGTGTTAACATTTTATACACATATTAGCAATTTCGCCTAATCTAATTCGATTGTGGAATAACTTTGTGGAATGTTCAAGAGATTGATTATATGCAAAAATTTCACATATAGGTTTTTCCAGGTAAACAAGGAAAACCTTAATTTTTTTCAAATCATAGACTAGCCAGGGGATTCCTCTCACAACTAACACTGGAAGATAACATCCGTTCTTGTATTGCTATGGATTTCTATCTTATATGTCTGAATTATAACATGACGCTCTTTCTTATTTTGTAGTGTTTTTTAAAGCCACTCTCCCTCAAAAATCTGTATACAAAAAAATTTTTACTTTCATTTTTATTACTATAATACAAACATTGAGAGCAACATTAAATTTAATTTCCAGCTCAGACATATAAGAGATGTTGTTCTGTTATTGTACTGTAAATAGTAATAATAATTTACCAACTGCCTAACTGACTACAATAACAATAAACACTGGAATAATAATAAAGATTTGGATTAGAGCCATTTGTCCTAGCGCATGTGACACTGTTGTCTAACTACCAACCTAAAAAATTATCTCATACTATATCACTTTTTGATATTGTCTAATTTTTGCTTTCAGGAAAGGTACATTTCTGTGTCTTTGTAAATAAAATAAAAAACACAAAGCTCCACATACGTTAGCTTAGTCATACTGCATATATATAAAAAATAATGTGTCATGACTAGATGAAACATAAACGTAATTAGCTTTATATTACACAGCTCATACTCTGGAAGACTGTGATTTGTGAATGAGTGAGTAAGTGAGCGTATGTTTTGAATCCCCTGTTTGTGTATACTATACAACGTGATGTATTTTCCCTTTACTTAAATGGGACTGGTTTTCCTTTCTGTCTAATCAGTAAAATCTCTGTCTGCAGAGTGTGTTTCTCTCCAGCACACCAGACGGAATTTACTCTGGTGCTAATGAAAGATCATCTCATTTACGCTCCCTGGTTAGACATATCTGACCTCATACACAAGTAAATATTCTTTGGACTCACAGCTGACAAACATAATACAGGATTTTTAATAAAATGCGCCAGGCACAAAAGCATACTTTCAAAGGCACATTTTTTCTAACCTTTACACATAAAGTGATCTTTTCATATGAACTCAGAAGACCTCATTTTTCTTTTCGAATCCTACCAGTCTTTGGATTTTTTTGACAAATTAAAAAAGAAGTGTTCTTACCTGTGGCCTCCACCATGCCTTCTAGAATGACAACAATCTCCAGCTCCTCCTTAGCTAGGTTGGCTTTGGAGATCTCCCAGAAAGGACTATGCTGGTTGATCTCGTGGCAAATGATGAGTGGGGACACAAGGAAGAGGCGGTCATCACCTGTGTCATAGCCCACATTCATGTCTGTTTGGTTGAGGGGAATAAACTCCCCCTCCTTGGTCTGTTTGGACTTGATCAGCTTGGCTCGAATTGAGGCCTCAACGATATGCGAGTTCCTCAGGTCCCCGACACGGAACATCAGACAGAGGCGTCCGTCACGCATTGAGATGACAGCGTTGGTAGAGAACACCAGTGTCTCTGCACGCTTCTTAGGCTGTGAGATCTTCACAAACATGCAGCCCACCATAAAGGCATTCACAATGGAGCCCAACACTGACTGCACTAGCAGGAGCACGATGCCTTCTGGGCACTTGTCTGTGATCACCCGATACCCATAACCAATTGTTGTCTCAGTTTCTATGGAGAAAAGGAAGGCCGAGACGAAACCCTCTAAGTTGTTGACACACGGTGTCCATGCATCATCGCCTATGTGCTCCAGATCCCCTCGTGCATAGGCAATCAGCCACCACATAAAGCCGAAAAAGAGCCACGTAACTGTGTAGACCAGCACAAATATGAAGAGGTTGAACCGCCACTTCAGGTCCACTAGTGTGGTAAAGATGTCTGTGAGGTAGCGGTAGGTCTCGCGGACGTTGCCATGGTGCACGTTGCACTTGCCATCCTTGCGCACATAACGTTGGATCTTGCGCTTGGCTCGCTCGCTGTCCTGAAGCTGCTTGGGCAAGTCGTCTCTTGCCTGCTTGGGCAGCCGTGGCTGTCTCACAGTCACGGGACTTTCCACATCCTGCTCCATTTGGCCTTCTGGAAGGATCTGAGCCTAGGGTGCAAGATAAATGAGATAAGATCGTTTGACATATACTGCAGCTTACATAATCAGCTAATTATACATATATTATATGAATCCTGAATCCAACCAACAGCATCCAACAGCATGAGGTGAAAATACACCATATTGTGTTTTTTAGGTTACAGGATGAGTCACAAGGCACAAACTCATCTAAAAAACAAAGCACACGTTTGGACCAATAAAAAAAAGAAAAAAAATATAGTGGAAAGCGTAATACAAAAAGTTTCACACTAGTTATTCATATTATTATCTAGAAACAAACTGACTGCTGGCATTCTGTTATTCATGCCAGGGTGATTTTGTTTATCTGTTTCTTTGCAAACGTTAGCTTTTGTGCAAGGTTTAACTCTATCTATCACGATTATTCAGATGAATTTCATTTTTACTATGTTTTCAGCACTATTCACCACCCAGCCAGTGATTCTTTGCCTTATTTTGTTTGTTTGATTATTTTCAGTAAAAATGCAAAATGAACCAACAGTATCAATTCAGCTCTGATTTAGACCTAGCAAATGAGTTAACAAATAGGCTAATAGGAGTGAAAGTGCTTTAAAATACAAACAGTGAATGCATGTAGACAAAAAAGAAAAAAGAAAAAAGGCAAAAAAAATACAAATTAAGTGCTAAAATTGGTTGTATCTTTAGAAGCTAAATCAAGGCAGAGCAGAACCTATAAAAAATTATTTCTATAAGCCTAGCTCAGTAATAGATGATCGTGGATGCCTATAGTCAGTCAAAGCTCACTGGTTCTGTCCAATTCTTTATAGCTAAACTATTTTAATGGTGTTCTACAAACCCACTTTTTGCACATAAGGCAAATTGTTTACACTGCTGATCAGTGTAGGGGTGGAACAGTAGGAGCTCAGACCATCTCATCAGTCTTTTACACCAGTATTGCCCCACTGTGGCTTTAACCTAGGGTTACATACGACAGCTTCTTAGGTCTGAGTGTTCCTAATGATCCCTGCATGATTTACTGTCACAGCAAGCTCTTCACTAAACAGCAGCATAATGATCCTAAAGTGTATTCTTCTGCTCCTTGGGAGGTAGCTATAGGTAAAAGCAAGCACATAAAGTGTTTGTGTTGTAATGTAGAGGAACATGTCAACCCAGCAAAACATTGTTGGATATATGTATAAAAAAAAAAAATAACTATAACCTACATATAATCAATATATAAACAAGCAATCACACAAACTAATAAATAAATTATCACTTAGTAGTACAGAAAGAAGTAAATTACTGACAGGTACCAATGTGCCATCCATTGTTTAGGATTGTCAAAAAGCAATTGATATGATTTTTTTTTGCTGCATGTCTTGACATTTCTCCTTCTCACTTACAATTCAGCATGACCTTATTATGCTGTTCTGTGCTGGATTATCCCTCTATAACATTGCTACAGCAAAATTATTTGAAAATTAGTAAAACAGGCTTCAGTTTTCTGCATCATTCGCTGTAATGTCTGTGAAAAAAAAGCCTCTATATGTACTACATTTCACATTTAGAACATGGAGGTCATTACAATATACCCATTAAAACAGCAGTGTACTGAATTAACACAGGGAATCTGCTTACTGTTGTGTAGATGAATCATTTATTCATTTAAATTTATTTTGACTTTTGGGATATTTTGATCGTGGCAGAAAATCACTAACTGATCCAGACATGGGTGATATACATAGAAACTCCAGCAGCCAGTAACCTGAGCTCATGATTGAATTGGGAACCCTGGAGCTGTGAGGAGGCAATGCAACCTAATACTCCACATGACCTAAGAAAAAATAGGAAACGTAAAATGATGATTTCAAGCACTGTTGAATGTAGGCAAAGTACAAACATAAGTTCTTAACCATATGTATAAGTAGTAAGCATGTTAGTACACCATATGAACAGTTAACAGCTTATGCTGTATGTATCAACATGTTGTTAAATAGAGTGACCATCAATTTTAAGACATAAAATAATAAAGCAACTGTGAATTAAATTTGCAATTTAGAATGCAGAGGAGTAGACAGAAGTAATTTGAGATTAACAGTAATATCTTTAAAATAATTTGTAATAGTATATCCCATTTTGGCAATTAGATTTATTACTTTTTGGTCTAGACGAGAAAAAAGAGAAATAGATTGACATCCTATGTCAATCTATGATATTGCTTTATTTATCTCTGAATTGTGAGCTGGCCTCCTCATTATCCTCTTCATAAAATAAGGTGTATTAAACCTGTATTAAATCTGTATAGGGTCATAGCATCATAAAACTTATATACAGTACCTCTTAGAGAATTGATTTCTTCAATCTATCTCTTTCTGGCTAAAACTGAAGTCAAGATGCCTTGTATAGACGCATGGCTTTTGGTTCAACACCGTGTCCTAAGGGAAGGACATTCAACGCTTACATCTTGACATGAGTCCACTTAAAGCTTCCCTTTTGTTCCCTATACCCTCTCCACACTGTACTGTTCGCACAGAGCTGTCAGAGCCAATTCTGCATCTGCAGACACACGACCATTAGGCAAAGTGCTGCTCTCTTTCTCTGTTCTGCTTACAGCGACTTTGCTGATTAGTCACACACAGAGGCGTTTCATTCCCTGACCTTGCAAGCTTATTCAGCATCATCAGTGCTGAAAACCACGAATTCTGCAAAACCCTTTAAGCATCAACAGGCAGTGTGTCTACAGGAGACACATTTCTTCCTGAACAATTTGGACAGCTAAAGGATGGATATCACTTCATCAGTGAAGCTTTATTTTACTGTCTATTTGTGGGAAGATCCGGTACAACCACACAGACTGGGAATTAAACAATGCAATAAATGTGGAATTAATGATAAACATACAAAACGCATGTTTTAAACTCCAGGTTAAATTCCGCAACTTGATTTATTTTCAAATAAATTGAATTAGCTTTTTATCTGTAATAAAAAAAATGACTTTAATTCTTTTAGTGCTCAAGGTGATGTATAAAAAAGTTTAATCCTCATTAGTTGTTCTAACTAGGCCCTTACAATTAGGCAATTCTGGAAAATGAAAATTAATGCACATTATTAAAGTTAAGGATATAAATTGCCTTTTTTTTTTATTTTAAGCTTAGTTTATCAAGATGGTGGTGGTATTTGGGGTGACATGTTGTATTGAATAATAGGGCACACATGAGCCCTATTTTCCCTGTAATTTTATATGATTTTTTAGTTTTTTCTCTTTCTCCATGAGCATTGAGGCCGAGGCTGTGTGCAGAGCAGAAAGTGACTGAGAGTGCTGGAAAGCTGCCAAGCTATTTGTGTTGAAAAGTGTTACATTATTGTCTGACTACTCGTGGAACAGACACATGCTTAAATTAAAAGCTCAAACGTGATCTTAAACGGGTCTTCTGAATGGTCTACTGCCAATTCGGTTACACATAAGTAACACAATATAACTTCTATTTATAGTTAAACATTGTCTTGCCCTTGATGTTAAGGCCTATGTTAAGTGCCATCACTCCATTTCACACCTGAAAAACAGACAGTCTAGCAAAAGCAAGAGTGAAAAACTTCTGACTCATACCAGGTGTTACAGCACCAACCAATATATTGCAGATTTTGCTGCTTGCAGCTGATTTCTGTCTCCTGATGCTCTGTACACATACAGGGCAGAACAACCTGTACCACTTATAGATTTTTGTTCAAATGCATGAGACTTAAGGGATTTGTGTAAGAACATAAAATGTAAATATTACTATTTGCATACTTTTATTACAGTTGGGTGTGGGAACAGCATGTAATTCAATTAGCACCATCTGAGTAGAAAGGAACATCACCAGGAGCTGAAATTTCTGAGAAAGTTTAACATATTTCAAGTATAAGTATTTCAAGTCATTAACACTTTAGATCAAAGGTATACACTGTAAAACACTGCAGTAAACAACTGTAACTATGTTTATAGTAAAGTACTTATCTAACATAGTATAAAATAATAAAATAACACAATCCAATGCATTTCCTCATTAGACTGCAAATGAGGGATGGACATATCCATGGTAATGGCTTGACCTGGATGTAAATACACAACCATGTCTGTAGCCAAACTAATCTTAACCCAAAAATAATAAACAAAAAATATATATATTATTTTTGTCCAATCATCTCATAGCGTTTCTCTCGTATGCACTTTGTCTCTGAGCAGCACATCTTAAAGTAAAGTTTGCATTTGCCATCATGCATTGCCAGGGTCAAAGGGAATTGCCCTAAGAGTAGGACAGTGAACACTGTAGGTGTTGTATTGATTCAAATCTATGTTACTTGAAACTTTTGCTTTACCCAATCAGATTGTGACTCACTTACTCCAAGGCCCATTAAAAGGCATCTAAACATGGTGACATTTTCACATCCTTTGATTGGATGGCTTGAGAGCCCATTAGTCAGCTCTTACACAGTCCGCCGGAACTGCATAGCCCAATTATACAATGTCTGACAGAGGGGAAGAAATTGATTTGGTTGCAGATATACATACAAGGACATTTACAAGATGGACTTTTCAAGAAAAGATGGACATCGTAAAGAAAGGTCAGTCGAAACACCTTAAAACAGTTGCATTTTCATTAACCATTTATAGTTTTCTTAAGAATTGCCTTAATTTCAAATCCCCAGGAAAACTGTACTGCACGGAATAAATTCACAAAATGAAAAAAGCACGGAAAACCCGGAGTCATTTTATAAGGTTTATATCGATTCTGCTGCTAGAGATGTTGTAGGCATTTGTGGCTGAAAGGAGACTTGTTGAATTGTGTTCATTGGGTTTCTTGCTTTAGTAATAGCATTCATTCACACTGCATAAAATACCTGTCTGTGATCCAGCAGTCTGTTAAACTGTGTTACTTTATAATATTGATGGTTTCTATAGCTGTGGCATCATAATGATGGTATTGAGAGTTGGATTGGTTTAAGCAGGACACCACTGAAGGCCTAAGTGTGAAATGTATAGCCCGCCACTGAAAAACAGTGTGACGGTAATGATTCTAGCTATGCCCCTGAAATCAATCACCATACACAGAACAGAAAAATATACAAATACCAGCACACTTATGATTTCATGATGTTACTTTTTTTTTTTATTCAACTTATAAGTGGGTTTTTTCTCGTGTTCATCATATCGTGTTTATTCAAAGTACAACAAAGTTCACCCATTAACAACAAAAATAATTTCATGAAATAAATCATCATATAAAGTAGCATCAATGTATCACAATCGTGGTTAAAATTTGGGAAATAGTCATTAATAGTCAATCAATAGAGATCAAACAATATTTGGAAGTAGTCTGACACGGTACTTGTGAAGAAAAAAGTCCACATTGCACCGACTCAGTTTAGGGTTAAACGCTAAACACCTCTTGTTCGAGATTCGATGATGATTAAATGGCTTCGTTGAGGAAAGCATGATAGTGGTGGATTGTAACAAAGTAAATGTAATTCATTACTGCACTTAATTATTTTCATTTAGGAGAATTTTCCTTCAGCTTCACTACATTTCAAAGTCAAATATCGTACTTTTTGCTCAACTACATTTTGCGAAATCAGTCGTACCTTTTTTTTTTGGACACCCGCCCCCTGTGCAGCCATCGAAATCACATAACCTGGTAATCTTCGGCCTCATTAACATGGGCAAAATGTACACTTCTAGACTGGTTGGAACAAAATTCAAGTTTTAACCAACTCATCTATTAATCAATTTGCACTTCAATTTAATACTCTTTAATACCTTAAAACTTTAATTCTGCATATAAGTAATGAATCATTCCTGGTTTTATATTTATAGTAAATGTAAAAAAAAAAATGTCATTCAAATTTTAGTGAAGGATTAATTTTAATATTGCATGTGAAGTGCAATATATGTGCCAGCATATAAACCTGTTCAAAGGTTAGGCTTTTAATTCCTTATTTATTTAGCAATACAAAAAGCCGAAAAATAAAAGTGGTTTAATCCTGGTTTGTGAAAGATTGTTGGTTTTGTCGCAAGGAGTCAGAGGCCGTGTTACCCTTTTTTAACCTTGTGTGACAGTAAAAATGTCTGTTAGGCATCTTTTAAATCCATACTTGCCAATGAAATACAATATTTGGTGTCACTCAAGGTGTCGATTTTATGCACTGTGAGATGTGAAATTGTTGCATGCCGAAAAGTTGCACTCGTTTCACTGACGTGAGAATTTCAGACGTGTGACTAGATGATCCGGCGGGCTGTATCTGCCACATGTAATATAGCTAATGAACTTTATAATGTGGGAAAAGTTTTAAAAGTAGCCCAATTCAGCAGCCCCCTAAAACTGGTGCTGATTAGAGTGTATGAAATGGTTCTGTGAAGATATCTGTTAGAAAGCTGACCCTAACCTATCCAAATCACTAAGGGTTATTATACCAATAAGGAACACCATTCTCTGTAAGTGGAGCTCTGTGCTCATACCTGCTCTCTGTGCAATCTTTATTTGCAATCATTTCATTATTGCTCTTTTCCAATATAACAATTCCGTCTGGGGCAGACTAGATAGTTATACGGGGATCAAGACTGATCCAGGAATGTGATGAATTGGGGGTGTTGTGACCTTTAAAATGTGTCTGTTAGAACAATCATTTAGAACAGGGAGTTGTGGGTGGTTATAGTTCAAGACTCTTTAAATATCCTTTATATTATGTGCTCGGCTCTGGCAGTATTCTATTCTTCCATAGTTCACATTCCTGAGCACTTAGCATTTCTTCGGTTGACATAAAGCACACATTAAAGCACACAAAAGAGGTAAGTAAATACATCGGCTCTAAATACCTTGCATTCATGACTGCCAACATGACCAATGCAACATGACCAAGAAAATTTATATTTGCTTTTTTTGGTATATGTGTGTAGCAGTACAATTATGTCAAGTGCGTATTTGTATTTTGTGCGCCACAAACTTGCTGTAACCTCTGATCGAATGAAAGTGCACCAAAACCTAAGTGCAGTATTATGCTTGAACGCTAAGTTCCTTGAGTAAGTATTCAGGCTGCACCTCTATTAAAGATACAAAGAAACAGCCACATACATCAACCCACCTACACACTCACTCCCTCACTCACACACACACACACACACACACACACAATCGCAGTAGGGGTTACACCGCACTTAAAGTCACCTGGTGTCTCAGCACTGTGTCTGAAGGAGATGGACCTTTACATACAAACACACACAAGCACACACTACAACGACGGCCTCTAAAAACAATGTCCCTGTAAAGGTCACACCATTTCACATGGCAATCAAATTGCATTAAAATGACACTGTTCCTGCTGGGAGACCTTATGATCTCTATTTTGTTAACTCTCTCTCACACACACACACACACACACACACACACACACACACACACACACACTCACACGCTTGGTCGTCCACTAATCGCTGTTCCTTCTAGCTCTGGGTAAGAGTCAGCACGTTCTGTCGGTGGCACCTACAGCATTCATACTCAATCAAATCCATGCTTATTGAACACACTTTTGCAATAAAAATCTCCAAACTCTAGAACTGTATTCTGCAGTGACAGGGCAACGAATATATAAAAATGTTGCGAAACCGAAGCATATCTGTAGGATCAGCACCATGCCCGCTAATGCAACATCTGCAACGTAACATCTGACCAAATTCTAGGCTCTGTCCCTATCATTTTCCTCCTACTTCTTCAAGGCATTTTTATAGTGAGAGCAACACATGGTACATCTGGTGGAAGAAAGAAAAGTCATATAGGAATATGTTCATCTGCACTGTTCGGAATATTGAAAACAGCAAGTAACAAGTGTCTAGGTGAGCAGAAGAAAAACAGTGACAGTGCTGTATTTAATAACTCAATAAGCAGATGAACCAGCTGGCTAATAGAATGTTTTTGGGGAAAAAGCAAGATGTGCACTCTTTGCTTGGATGAAAACAAATTTCTTGAGGCTGGCAGCTCCTAAATGAGAAAAAATGTCTCATCAAAAGCAATATTGCAATTGCCTTGTCTGACGTTAAGTAGATTTCCATACAGCTTGCTCTGCCACAGTTGAGAAAGAAATGCAGAGCAGTCTTCCTGCACACTTGCATGGCTGTGTGCCAAGGGAAAATGTCACAGTTCACAAACTGTATTCAGTTTCATGTATGGGAATGACTGTAAATTGGAAGATTGTTTAAGCTTTTTTAAATTTTTTTTTTTTTTTTTTTTTTTTTTTTTGAATGAAAAAAAAAAACGGGTTTCTATGCTACCTCTAACAATTGATGTGGACCATGTGGACCACCAACCTGAGAAAATTGGTAAGAATTTGGAAAGATTGGTAAGAATTTGGAAAGTTTTCCATTTTATTTTATTAGTAGTTATGCATTCTTGTCTGGGCATTATTTATATTTAACATTTACATTTACGACTTACAATTATCTTATTTATTCATTCAACTGAGCAGTTGAGAGTTAAGGATCTTGATTAAGGACCCCGCAATGGCAGCTTAGTGGTGGTCAAAAGTCCAACATCTTAACAACTGATCTATCCCTTCACCTAATGGCAGTATGGCACCTTTCTTTGTTTCTTTCTTTCTTTCTTTCTTTCTTTCTTTCTTTTAGAAGCACACAATAAAGCAGTTTCAATTTATAAATTGGTAAAATAAACTATGCATTGGAAAATACAATGATCAGGCATAACATTTAACCACCTGCCTCGCGTGCATCAATGTGTCTTGACCGCCCATGACTTTGTCGCCGTTTCACCACTGTTCCTTCCTTGGATCGCTTTTGATAGATACTGACTACTGCAGACCGGGAACATCCCATAAGAGCTGCAGTTTTGGAGATGCTCTGATCCAGTCGTCTAGCTATAACAATTTAGCCCTTGTAAAATGTGCTAAAATCCTTACGCTTGCCCATTTTTCCTGCTTCTAACACGTCAACTTTGAGGACAAAATGTTCACTTGCCTGATTTATAACACTCACTAGCATGTGTTATGATGAAAAGATAATCAACGTCATTCCCTCACGGGTCATAATGTTATGATGTGATAATGTTATGCCTGGTCAGTGTAAAAAGCATAAATTATTTAGAAGCCTGCTTTGTCATTCAAACAAACTTGCTAATGCTTTTCTATGTTGATTTCTAAATTATTATTGGTCAGAAAGTATTGATTATTTTTCTATACAAGCAGCTCTGACAAGATGTATGCTGTGATTCAAATTGAGTTTAAGACTGATAAATTGATAAAAAAAATCTATTTATAATTTAAAGCAAGTGTTGGGTGAGAGTTTATAATTGCTATACATAAATATCTTGCAACTATTAAATCATGTTTTTTTTAAATAAATAAATGTAATCTATAATATAATTGTAATGACAATTTTAATGTTAAAACAGAAATAAATGGTTAGACTTCCGCATTATTGATTTTTTTTTTATAACAGAATTCCCATTCTGTTGTATTTCTTACTTATTACCCATTCTTGCATCACACCTTTTCAACAACACAATTCTCTCTCATTATCATAACAAACAAATTATAGTATGTAAAACTAATTTCTGTGCTGTTTAATTATTTGGAGCTCTGTAGATTTGCGGCCAGAGAATTAACCTTGATTGAAACCTTGAAAGATGGTAGGCCAGGCGGCTTGTCAAAGTTTATCCAAGGTACTCACATTTCCTGCATTGCAAATTTAGTCAGATGAAGATGAGAACTGAACAGTGCCAAAGAAAAAAAAAATCCAAATTAACATTCATTTGCAAACCTAACAAATGTGTGTTCATGCATACAAGTGTCAATGTGTAGTCACAATGCTGGGTGAGCTCCAAGTGCTAATCTGTAATATAATCAGAAAGCGATAAGAGGGAACAATGTGAGGGAGGAAAAGGGAGGATAAGGTGAGACATAGATAGGGAAAAGGCAGTGATTAAGGACCCAGTAAAGGAGAACACAGAAGGATTGTGCTTCTGTAAGTGTGTGCATAAGAAGAAGAGAGAGTGAAAGAAAGAGAATGATGTCTTATTTTGCACCTTGTTAAATCTGCAACCATACATTTTCCATAACTGGCCAGATCTGACTGAAACACCATTAATCTCAACTCATCACCAACAAAATATTTTTTAAACACTGTTCTTATTTTTTGTTATAAATATTTGTTTTGTTATGTTATGTTATGTATGTTAACATCCCAATATACTGTTCAAATGCTGTGTTACTAAGCAAAAGGAATAAAAAGAAAAAGACTTGACTTTAAAGTGCATTGAGTGGCACAGTACAGCATAGAAAATCTGTGATTTCTAACTGGTTATGATACAAGCCCCAAACTACAACATTCCAGGTTGTATGTTGAGCATCATATGACAACACTAAATACACCTGACAATGCATTTACCTGACACGATAAAAAAGGTACTTAAACAGATGCTATCTGTCTGGTCAGGTGTCTCATTATGCCATATGGCTTGTCAACTCATCGTCCCTGTCTGTTCAACCACTGTCTCTTCAAACACAATTGACACAGAAGTCCAACTTTAAAGATTAGATATGGAGAAACAAGAAAACACAACTTTTGTTACATGTCATGTATGTATTGTTAAACCTAGAGCATTGCATGTACAAATCGCCATGGTTCTAAAGGTTTCAGATTAACAGTACTGATCTACTGATAAAGAATTTACTCTCTTGTGACTATAAACTCACAATCATGCAAACAAAAAGTAAACATTGTCTTAATTAAGACTTATTGCTTTTTTTATATATATATATATATATAAATAACACATTGCACTCATTTATTCGAATTCATATCAGTTTTTTCCTTTTTTCTATTTTTAAGGTCACCATGGATTAATATTTAATGCCAACTTTAAACCTAAAAGTATATTAAATGACCCATTTACTGGCTATGAATAACATCTGCTGTAAAAGTTTACATGTACCCTGTGGACTTATATTTTGCTGATAAATCAAAAGAAAAATAATTACACAGAAGAAGTTACTTGAGAAATATTATAGTTATATTCAGAAATAGTTTAAACATCTGCTCAATTTGACTTTCTCTGTACGGAAGTTGATTATGTAAATGAAATGCATGTAATCCATCCCACTGGTGAGAGACATTATTTATTTTTTTAATAGCTTCAAGACCACAGGTGTCCAATCATATCCATAAAAAGCCGATGTGGGTACAAGTTAAATTCTAATACAGCAGGAACATGGTTGGGGTCACCCCTGGCCTAGACCTAGATCTTCTTTAATTACATAAACAAGGGAAGGAAAATCTAGCCTGAAGAAGAAAATCGCTTTTTTCCCCTTTTCTCTCAAATGTGGTAGCTCAGTGGTTAAGACATTGGACTTTGGACCGGAAGGACACAAGTTCAAATCCCACCACCACCAAGCTACTACTGCTGGGCCCTTGAGCAAGGCCCTTAGCCCTCTCTTGTTCAGTTGTAAGTCTCTCTGGATAAGGGTGTCTGCCAAATGAAATAAATGTAAATGCTACACAATATATCATAAAAGCAAGAGACAATGAAAAATCCTAAATAAAAAAGATGGCAAGGGCTGAAATCTGTATCTTCTGATGTTTTGCTAGTATATATCAACATGAATAATGCATTTTTTACTCACTTAAATCTCACTAGATAGATAGATAGATAGATAGATAGATAGATAGATAGATAGATAGATAGATAGATAGATAGATAGATAGATCTTTTTTTATAATAATTACTATGATGCAGCTTATGAAACAGCACTTGCTCCAGCGCATAATATTATATTGCACTTCTTATACTGTGTGAACTTAATGAAGCCACAACATGCTTATGAAATTGAGCTCATAAATTGAACTCATGAAATGTACAGTGTGTGGGGGATGTAGGCCATTTTAGCATGGGTTTTAATGAGCTATTTTTGCTGCTTGAATTAATAAAATAATAGCGATGTTTTGTTTAATTGAATGTGCTCTTCCGTAAAGAAAACATGCTCTTGGTTTGAATTATAAGCTGATCGAGTCGTAATCAGCTACAGCTTATAGATCACATCAAGTAAAATCATGATTTAGTCTAGAAAATATTCATCATCTGAGGTTAAGATGCTGTTTCTTCTGAACGGGAAAAAAAACGGGGAAAAAAAAAACAGGAAAAAAGCCCCCTCTTAATCAATTAGTGTTAGATTTGATTGAATAAATATTTTGGAATAATTAAAAATAATAATAATAAATAATGTTATGTAGAAATATGTATTTTTTTTTTCATTGTATTTGCAGCTCAGGATATGAATTTCAGTGTGAAATATTGTCGTTATTTAAAATGGTAATTCTGGACTTAATTAATGCTGCTCTGCAGAATCATAAATGACTGAAACACACTTCTGTTGAAGTAAATCCCATCCTCCATTTTAAAATCTTGTGAAACATCTGGTGAAGTTTGAAATTCTCTGTGAGCGCTTAACTCAACCCTGAGTGTCCATACTGAACATTTCTCACAGTACACCAAAAATACCAGCTTAAAAAAGTAATCAAATTTAAAATGTTTATATGATAATGACTGTTATAGTATTACTAACCAGAACCAATCATATAGGCATTTCATAAAGATTGCCTTCATATTTTAATCATGTATATGTTTGTTCAAGTTTTAAAACATATTATTATGGCATATTAACATATTGTTATACTGTATATAACATGCTTCCCATTAGCTGGAAAAGGAGTTCAATATGACAGAATCACAAGAACGCTGAAGAAACTTTACCCTAGACATCTAGCATCAACATGAATGTGATTTTGTGTGCTTGTGTATATAATTTAATAGTAGTTTAAATATTTTAAGTATTTTTAGCACATCTTCTAGCACTGCTCAACTGGTCCTGCCGTCTCTCAACGTAAGAGGCATTTATACATCAAGACTCTTTTCTGTTCTGGTACTGAGGTGATGGAATACACTTCTCTTAAATGTCCGAACAGCTGAGTCACAAATAATCATTCATCTTCAAATGACGGGTGAAGACCTACCTCTTCCTGAAACACCTAAACTTTGTTTTATGTCTTTATGTAAAAAAAAAAAGTGTGCTATAATTCCTCTCAACAGAATTTTAGGCTCATCGTATCCTAAGTTTGCAACTTAGTGAACCAGTGTTGATTTATGCATTAATAGGGACTTTAAAGCATTTTTGTACATCACTCTGGATAAGGGCGTCTGCTAAATGCTGTAAATGGAAACACACACACACGCACGCCCGCACGCACACACACACACACACACACACACACACAGTACTTCTTTACATCACTG
>JAAIIK010023578.1:24167-36495 GCA_014706435.1 Silurus glanis
TGGCTGAAGGAGCAGAGCACTTGTCCCACCTGCCGAGAGCATGCACTTTTACCTGAGGATTTCCCCATGTTGCCTGGACGACATAGACGGGGACACATGCATGCAGCATCCTTCTTGTATTAGCAGTTTGTTTATGTTCTATACACATCTGCTCTACAACTATATAATGAATAACATAAAATGTTCAATATTAATAAAAGTATTTATTATATAGCAGATCTAATTTGCTATATAATGTAACCAAAATAAGTTACCACATATAAACTGTATATAACAGTGATTGGGACAAATTTAGGAATTTACTTTCCCCAATTCTGGGGGGTGGCTTTTATTTTTTTCCCTTTTTCTTTTTAATTTGGGATAAAAGATTAAAGAGTTTTCTCATGTTAACTTCTTCCACCACAGTTATTAAGGACCAATCAGTTTTAATTAGTTTTACTTGTTTCTGATCAGTTTCTTGATTATATTTGTTTAGTACATATAATTTTACATTTTAACAAAGAGATCTGTTTTGTTTTTTTTTGCATTTTCTTTTTTTGTTGTTAATTTCAAAATTCATTTTTGACTGGTGAAAATTACAGGTTCCTGATATAAAAATCCCACGGTATCCTGGTTTCCAAATCAGATTTTTTTATTTTTATTATTTTTTTTTTTTTTGGTAATGTAGAAAATAGCATATTAAACATTTGGAAAATGCATTTTGTTATTCTTATGTTTATTTCTATTTCCGTGAACTTTTTTTCTGGATAAAAGTATTGGGACACCTGAATTTTCCAGCCATAGGTGGTTCTTCCCCAAACTGTTACCACAACGTTGGAAACGTCCGGTTGTATAGGATGCTGTGGAATAAAATGTTTTCCTTCGCTTTAACTAGGAGACCTAAACCTGTTCCAATACGACAATACCCCTGTGCACAAAGCGAGCTCCGTAAAGAAATGCTTTATCTGGGTTGGAGGGGAAGATCTTAGTGGCCTGATTTGAAGCTCTGACCTCAACCCTACTGAACACCTTTGGGATGAATTGGATCAGTGACTGCACCCCAGGCCTTTTCACCTCACCTACTCTCAGTACCTGAATTTACTAACACCCTTGTGGCTGAATGAGCAAAAATCTCCATGAGCACATTGCAAAATGTAGTGGAACATCTTCCCAGAAGTGTGTAGTTAGCGGTATGTTCAAATAGCAATCTTATGATCAGGTGTCCACAAACTTTTGTCCATATAATGTATATCCTGCTACATGGTATAGGTCTGATGCTAACGGGCAGATGCAGAGTCGTATTCCGGTGTTATTTCATTATTAGTGTCATTATTTTAACACTGATTTTTGTGGAGGTTTTTTTTTTCCTCATTGTAACCGGATAAAAACCTTTTTGACAAACATGAAAACCAGATGGGGACCGGATTTATTTTATGCAAACGTTAATACTTATTTATTTTTGCACAATTTATTTATACGCGGGACACAAAGGACCACGTGAAGGCCACAATTTTTGTTTTTTTGCACCCGAACATATGCTGTATTGAGGAAATGTACGGTTCTGATGATACTATTGTGTGAAATGATCTGATGTGTTCACATTTGAACACACATGGGTGTCCTAAAATGCCCAGGCGTAAAGAAATACCCACGAAAAAAAATCAAAAGAAGGAAGAGGTTCGATTTTTGACGCCGATTCCAAGATACACAATCGGAAAATGCCAGAAACGGCATGTATGTAATAAAGGGTCAGTCTGTAGCTGTAACAATATCCATGCTGCCCGTTTCTAAGTGGCACTTAAACAGTTAGAAGGCCACTCCCAGATTCTTCCAGAAAACGTCGATGAATCCGCGGGCTCTGATCTCATATTCGGCACAGCTTCAACGGGAAGTTCTCGGTTATTAAATGATCGTCAGTGAAAACAATCACCACGTTCACCTCAAACTCTGCAAGAAGAAGAAGTGACATCCTGTCAGTTTACATTCTCGGTATGGGGGGGGAGCCATTACGACCTGACTGCTTTAGAATGTTCCGCTGTATGTGTGGCAAATAACACTTGTTAAAAATGAACTGTAAAAAGAGTTGGTAGAAAACGTGATGAGACTCACCAACTTTAAAGTTTGTGGTTTCGAGTGTAGGGCACGTGAAAAGCCTGGGAAAGACCATGTATATAGGAATGGGGAGGCCGTGACACACATCTCCTTCTGCCATCTGAATGTTCTGAATCTCTGTCGCATCTCTGGCATAGCCCTCAGCACAGCCTGAATCCGAAAAATGCAATCATCAGTATTAAATCGATTGATCCCATGTAATCAATATAAAGGAGCAGTTATCTTCGGCCGCTTCTTTCTTCTCATACGAGAACACAGTGCAGCTCCGATCTACTTTTCTACTATATAATAGTCCTAGAGACTTTTGTGCACGTGCGTGTTCCTCGTCCTCACCGCACGTCTCAACCCGCACTAGCTGCAACTCGATGCTTTTGATGGCGACCTCTGAACTCTCCACCACCAGCTCCCCTGTGAGCGGCTGTGTGATCACACAGTTAGTGGCGTCCAGGTGGCCTCTGATCAAGAACTTTGGGAGGGAACTTTTCTAATAAGAACAGAAGGACAAAAGAAACTCGACACCCTAAAGGCTTCAATAAAAAAAAAAAAAAAAACACAATATACTATTCCTCAAATGAATCATCAAATCCTTCTGGGTTTTACATATCACACTTACACAACATGTATTATTTGTAATTAGATCTAGAAACAAAACATAACTGAGGAGTTCTGCTTGCATAAATATTCACCACCTTTAGAATAGTATTTGGTAGAACCACCTTTTGTTACAGTAACAGCAAATAGTGGTACGTTCCGTACACTGCTCGAGAGTGATGTTCACCTATTTGTCCTGGAGGGTTTGCTGAAGATGTTCAGGATTTTTGGATTTGGTTTGTTGACCAAAATTTTCAACCAGTTTCTCAGAGGGATTCAGAAATGAACTGTAGAATTTGTAGTTCTACAAAATTGGGTCACCCGTACTTTCAATACTGCACTTTTTACACAACACTTTCTTCCTTGCCATCCTCCTATTCAGTCCTCAATTATGCAGAGATCCTGAAATGGTTGTTGGCGGCTTCCACTTCCTCACTATTGATCTAACAGTGCTTTCCGGGATGTTCAACCACTTGGATATCTAACACCACTAATAATTAAATTCTATTAGCTTACCTTCAACTTCCTTCGAATTCTCCTTAGTATTCTCACTGCTTCAGACTGACCGTCTGACTGACTGTATCCTCTCGATAACAAGTCAAACCGATATGTTTTATTTCACTGGTGAATTCGTTCATTTACATTTTTTTCAAATTAAAACTTAGAATAAAAATGGTCTTTTTAAATGATGGGTTGCAGTTTATATATATATATATATATATATATATATATATATATATATATATATATATATATATATATATATATAAAATACAGATATGATTTTATTTAGGCCAAAGGTAAAGCAGCCAGGACTTCTAGGGAAAAGTAACAGTCGATTAGAATAATCTTCCTTGGCATTTATCCAAATCAGTCATCTCTCACTCACACATCCATTAAGTGAAGTGACGTAGAGGTAAGTGGACTTCGAACGGAAGATGGTGAACAGGAATGAGGTAAGTACATATAAAGTTATTTTCGGTTGAAGTAGCTGGACTCGTATTAACCAGAGAACATATCACAAGCCTATATTCCTAGAGAGTTACCTAAATAGTTAAGCTGGACATCGAGTGTTTTAACATTAACACAATTGTGTTCATTGCTTTTCTCTGGAAATCCACCAGGCTCCAAATTTGACCTTTTAACTCTTTTTTTTTAATTTGTATCAAAGCTTCTAATTTTTTTCCCCCTGATTTTATTTTCGAACATTAAAAAAAAAACAGTAACCTGCATGATATGATTGTCGGGTGAAAGTTTTGACACCGATATCCAAAAATTATATTCAAATAATTATTTAAAGTCACAACTTGAACTTTTTCATCCTTGCTAACCCTTTGGTCCATTACACAACCCTAGTGTTCGTGAAATAGCTTAATCAATGTCTAATGCAAAATAGTAATTGTACACTTTAGAAAGAAAGTGCATTTGTTTTACCTCTTTCACATTCTGCAACGTTTCTGGCGTGATGGTGAAATCCACTGGAGTCGGCTGCACTTTGGATTTCTGTGACTGCAAAACGTGGGTGCGGTTAAAAGTAAACGTGGTATGATTGACTCTATTGTGCTTTCTTGATTGAATTTATTCACAGAAATTTGAGCAACACCTTACCTGACAATGGACCATGAATTCGCAGGTCTTGCTCAGGTCTTTTGCCAGCAGGGGGCGCTTCATATCACAGCGAATAGTATACTGGACACAGAGAGAAACTGATGATACTCAATATTATCAAAAAAAAAAAAAAAAAAAAAAACTATTGTAATTACCGTCATTTTACAATATCGAATTATATTGTCTAAGGCCACAGTGTGATAAATTCTGAAACAGGATTGGTCCAAAAAAGGTTACATTTTTCTTCAGGTCTGACAGCAAAGTAAATCACAGGTTTATTTTCGTTTGTTTGCTTCCGTTAACCCAACACTTGTATGGAGGGAGGTTGAGGCTAGCTCTGTTTACAAGAAAGTACTTTATTTTAAGGCTGTATCTATCGATTATTTTAGTAATTGAGTATTCTACTGGATTATTACATTGATTAATCGGATAAGGCAAATACTAAATACACCAGAGAAAATTTGACCATTCTCTTAAAATCAACAAGTAATTTGTTTCCTTTTTTTTTTTTTTTAGAAAAATTCAGACAATTTTTTTTCTCGCAATTCTGATGGTTTTTTCGTAAACATCCAGCATTTCTGGTGCATCCACCATGTTGTCGGCCAGAAGTTTCAAGCTGTTTGTGTATGAACGAGGTCTCATCTGCTTCATCTGCCATGTTCCGTCTCCTCCAGAGCTGATTGTTAGACAGAGTTCTCTGCAGGGATCGGAGGCTTAGTTTGATACCATGTGATTATATGGATTGTAGCCTTTTTCATTTTCAATGTGTAAAGTTTTCTGGTACTACAGAGGGGATGACGCTGCCCGATTGGGCGAAAATAAGTCGGAATTGCAGAAATAAAGTCGGAATTGGGCAAACTTTTTTTTTATTCGTTGGAAACGGGCTTCCATATGAATCATCTTCTCACCCCTTGCCGTTTTTCCCCCCGTTCCTCCGTTTTTTTCATTCTGCAGTGTCTTCGGTGTTTACCTGTCCGGCACGCTCCAGAGTTTAGCGGGTGGTGCGTCAGTAATAACGGTCCGTGGGGAACCACTATGCTCTGTGCGCAGTTAAATGAACTAAACAAAACATCGAGGCAAATAATTTGCCTAGTGATGTGGATTGTTCTCCGACGATCATCATGCACAAGTTACCGTATGGTTTCGGCATTTTCCAGGGTGAGTACTTCAACTTTTACCAGAATCTTTTAAAACATGCGTATCTGTACTTCTACTTGAGTGAAGGATGTGTGTACTTTTGCCATCTCTGTTTATAGCAGATATTACGTAAGTGATCGTTATCTTTAACTAACTGCTCTGCTATAATGGGAATAAAACAGTACCGGATGCCGTTATTAGAAATCAGTTTTAAGGTAGGATCATTAACTTTGCATTGAATCACATCACATCACCCTGCCATGATTCATTCCTAATATCACCCATTTTTGTGTCAACATTCGAATCTATATTTTACAATCTATACATTTGTCAGTCCAGCGAAACATGACTCATTGTTCATAAAATCGTTTAAAGATTTCTCTAGGTATAAAGGTTAGAGGTCCTCCAGATCACATTACACAACTAGTAAAGATAGAGAAAGTCGAGTTTCCTTGTCTTTAAAATATTTAAGAAACTCAAAGCATGTGAGCTCTGAACTTGGATTTTCATTCATTTCAGAAGCTACCTAAACCCAGTTTAGATAACATGTGGCAATGAGCCCATAGCTTCTATATTACCTTTAAAAAAAAAAAAAAAAATACTTACCTGAATGTTGACGAAAACACCATGGTAAGTTTCATACAGCACTTTATTTCCTTTTGCCTGCAGTGGAAACTCGAAGGGTATTTCAGTTTTGCCCCCTGGTACCTTGCCTGGTTTGGCTACTTCGATGTTACTGTTGATCAGTTGAATGGGCTGTGGAGCACACAGACAACCAGAGCTTTATTGCTTACTCTATATCCACCTCTCAAAAACCATGAAATAGTAACGCAGGACATCACCTGATAAATAGGTTGTTTTTATGCAAATAATGGTACCTCTCCCAATTTCTGTTTTATGCTATTATTATCCTAGATATTTCCATAGAAATAATATTTTTATAGGTTCAGCAACATTTTCTAATCTTGAGGATCTTGAATTTATTTCCAGATGCAATCCAATTACAAAACATCTGGGGTGAATCAGATACTAAGCATGGTTATAAAGTGAGAATAATACATGATTACCAATATACTGGGACTGCTCACCTTGACCGAGTTGTAAAAAGCCTCAAACATTCCGACACTCTTGGAACTGAGCTGTAGGTTAACAAGACCCTCCATGGTGAGAGTGATTCCCTGATGCTGCACAGCTTCTTTACTGGTGATCACCACCACTCCAGACAAAACCTCCTAAAATAATAATAATAATAATAATAATAAAAACAGGAGGAAGACAAGATCCAAGATCCAAGATCAGTAATAGACAACTGCAGTGCATATGTACACAGCATGGGTTGTATAGATATTTGTAAGTTGACTTTTGCATATTTTATGAGATAAGGATGTCTACATTAAACAGCATCATATTGGTGTTATTCCTAACAAATTCATGATTCATGACATTTCTAGTATTGAGTGAAGAAACCGTTGTCTTCCTGAGCTGAAGTTTGTTTTGTGAAACCTGAAAAGCTGCAATCATCATTACTCCCTTTTTTTTTCAATCACGTTGTATTAGCAAAGACTACAAAAGAACTACAAAAACCTCCAAAGCTGAACTTGTTTAAAAAAAATGCATCTGAATATCTTAATAAATGTAACGTTACCCCCTCATGATACACTTTGTTCGCACGCTTCAGCCTTAAATCCAAGTAAACGCTCATTTTCTCAGGTACTCCAGAGATGCGTCTTCCAGCAGAGTCACTTCCGGGTTTTCGGAAGCACGTGATCATGTACTGTCACATGACTCGGTTTGTTTTTGCGCGCGTTGCCACGGTGTCACGGCGGGACGTTACTGACAAGACCTAGGATTTAAATCAAAGAAAATAAAAGAAAATAATAGAAAAGAAAGATAAAGTAGGCATTACGAAATAAAAAGGAATAAGAAAAGGAATAGAAAAGGCAACGAGTGGAAAATAGAGAGACAAACTAGAACCAAGTGATGGTAATTATGTCCCTTTTCAATAAGTCGACTCTATGACACCTCTATGTAACATGATAATAATATTATATACATATCCCATTATTCCTTATTTTATTTTACGCACACATTCACTGACAATTTGCACATTTCATTTCCTTTTCTTTCTTTTTGAATGGTCAGATTGCACTGTTTGTCTATGTAGCATCATATAAATGCAATATTGTATTTTTTATATATATAAGAATGCACATTGCGGGTATTTGCACACATCTATGAGGTTGTGAGTTCTATGCAATGACAAAGTTATTTGTATTAAATACCAAAAAGTTCTGCTTTTAATAAATTATTTTATAGTAACATTATTTTGCGGTAATGCTTGCAATTATACATAACGATGTCCTAAAACTGTATAAAATGTTTGCCCTATAACTCTCAGTGGCGCTGACCGTATCCTCCCATTTAGCCACGCCCCTTCGAAATGTAAAATTGATTGGCAGTTTCTACGGCAACTCCAGGAACGTGTCTACGTCATGAGGTCATCCGGGAACTTGGCGGTTTGATTGACAGTCGTCATGGTAACGTTCTTACTCGGCTTCCATTTTGTTCCTTACTTTTTCTTCCGTGAAACAGTTGAGGTCTGGTCGGCGGGGTGGAAATTAATCGACTCGGGTGATTATCAATCCGTCTGAATATCGAGCGAACGCGCGCTGCGGGTTTTTTTTTGTTTTGTTCGGAATGAAGTAAGAGACTGGGGTCGGATTTGAGCGGATGAAGCGGTTGGGCATGTCGGAGGTCCGCCGGGCCGGTCCGCTGCGCAGGTTTGGAACGCGCGCCATTTTGTAAAATTTACACAAAAAAGGAAGAAGTAGCTGGAGGATGATGAGCTCTCCCCCGAGAGACACGGCTCGCTCGTGGTCGGTTAACATGTCCTTTTCGCCACTTGTGCGTTCCCAATGCGTGTGTTTTGTCACGTTATTAGGCGACGCGCGTCACTGACAAGCCGATGCCTATTTTTTTTCCCTTTTTTTTTTTTTTTTTTTCGACGAGGGTCAAAATGTAGCTGTGTTGCTGATCGGATAAGTTTTGTGTTGACGGAGAGGCGCTGTTGATTTGGAAAGGAGTTGACACAAAAGTCAGACGACTCAGGGGGGGCTTCATCGAACAATTACTATACCGGATTGTAATAAAGAAGAAGAGGAGCGCGGATTCTCGGCCGGGGATCGCATTTTGAAACGATCATATATATATATATATATATATAAATATATATTTTCTCTCGCATCCACAGAAGGACACGTAGCAACAAGGTAAGTTGTGCTGCATGAGTGATGAGGAGCTAAAGGATGTTAGCAGGCTCGGGGTAGCTCACTGATTCCGATACATTGAGAAGAAGCAGGGCTAAGATTTCACTACCGGGCGGATCAATAAGTCGATCTGGTTGTATTTGGCGGTGTTTGGCCCGAAATTATTTGGAAATGATTCTTAGATGGTTTGTGTATTATATTATATATTTACTGTGGTATTTCTGGCGTCCACTTTTATATTAATACATTTGGCTCGGATTGTTCGATATATTGGATTTTTTTTTTGCAGGCCGTCGTGTTGGTAACGTTCATTAGCTAGGCTAGCAAGCTCAAAAGAGCCAGCTAATTGGACCGTTTAGCAAGCCGTGCACTTCGCAGGGTTTTTTTGTTTCATTTATCCTCGAGTGATATGGAGGATAAAACCCCCCAGCAGTTCGACTCTTCACTGAGGTTGAAGTTGTCGCACCGGTCCGCGTTAGCCTTTTGAGCGCGAAGCTTAGCCTGCCTGGCTAAGTCGGCTAGCAAGCGCGCTAGCCGGAGCTAGTCATGCTACCTGTGTGACAGCTTTTTCCCGGACTCGGCGCGCTCGGACATTTCCATCCCCAAACACGAACCAGGTCGGTGATCGTTTTCAGACAGTCGTTTTAATGTGATCGCGATCGAGCTGCTGAAGAAATGAATGCCGTAAAGCATGCCAAAGTTGAAGCGAGTTCTGAGTCGGCAGGTTGCAGGCTAGTGGTAACAACCTTGCCCATTCTAAACGCTGTCCGAATCCTGGTGTGTCTTTATTATTGTTATTATTATTATATTGAGTAACTCATATCGACATCGCAAGTGTCTGGAACTAGGCTGTGCATGTGCATTCACTAGGAAGGAGCCTGATCAATGTGAGTGATGCTTCTGGTGTCAACGATGTCGCCTGGCGAAATGACCATCAGTGTGCAGCAGGTTGTCCGTTCAAATTGTGCTTTGGCTTCGTTCAAATGCATGATGATGGTGATGATGATGATGATTTTTGATGATGGAGCTTAGTAACTGGAGCTTGAAGTGTCTTCAGGACGTCATGTTGTCCTTGTTGCACTTCATGCCCAGGCTCCTTGTTGGATCCCCAGTGTTTTTGTTTACATCTTTATCAATGCATACGATCAACGTGGTGGTTTGTGAATGATCACCCTGTGAGTGGATGCATTGCTGATCCTTCATCATGACTTCATATACGCTTTGTGTGCTGGGGAAACACTTTTCTGGGGTGCTGCCATATTGTAGCAGGTGCCCAGAGAAATTGTCTATGGGAAGTTTTGTCCAGCAATTGCTTAGCCTAAAAAGCCTCGAAATAGGAAATGTGCAGTGGAAGACATGAAATTCCTGCTGGGATATAGGGTTAATGTCTATTGCATAAGGCTGCTGTGTGTTGCATAACACAACTCTTCCCTAAGTAATCCAGGTTTCGTGGTGTAGAAAGTTACACTTGTAGTGCACATGCAAATTGGCATTCTTTCAAATGGTTTTATTTTTTTGTTTTTACACATTTAGTTGTAACTAGTTTTAAAGCATTTCTTGATAATACTACTACTACTATTATATGTTGGCAGGCTTGATAAATGGCCTGGTCATATTTCTTGCAGAGCCTCACCAATGATCGTGCACGTTGAAGAGAAATCAGAAGATCGACCGTTGAAAGACCCTGCCGAGGCACCAGGGCTTTTCTGCCTTACATACAACTTCAAAGTTGGCTCAGGTAACCTGGATTTATGTGTCCTTTTTTCCTTCTGAACTCTTCTCATGAGTTAAATGGAAATTATGGTAATTAGTAATATTTTCTGTTTCTGTTGTAGTTAAGTGTGGTTTGCAGATGGACTCCTCTGCCAGGATGATATGAGATTTGCCAGAGGACGATGCATACAGGTTAGCCATTCCTTCTAGTCGTTCGTTTCGTGGCGTCTTGGTTGCGAATATTGGGATGGGCCCGTTAGGAGCATCTGTGCATATTTGCCTTGTCTTTTGTTATTAGACACTGAGAAACAGGCAGGAGAAAGGGAGTGCAAGGGCTTTCCAGCCACTCGGATTAAGTTAAGGTCGTGTCTGAAGAGTGGGATCCAGTCCATGTGTGATTGTGATCAGAGTAATCATATCAGGGTCCTGATGGGTTTATAGCGAGTCTAGAAAAGAGCTTTCTTTTGTACGCCCAAAGCCGAGCATGTATTTTGCCAGCCTTTTATTATAAGTGTGTTGGTGCTTGGGAGAGTTGTTAGGAACACGGTGCCAGGTTTCTTGTGTTCAGATGAATCTGTGCCACTCTGTGCCTCCACTTGCTGTGGAGGCATTCAGAGATGCAGCCTTAGCCGTGCTGGACTTCCTGAGCTATTTAAAAATCTCCTGGAGACCATCCAGCCTATCAGACCAGAAACGTGTCTTTGATTAGTAAAAGAAGCACAAATGGTTCCTTATTTGTGATCAGGAGGTGGGGTCATTTCGACCAGAAGAGTAAATCAGCTTTGCACGAAGTTCTCTATTTAGGGCAAACACACTCCTCAACTATAAATGTTTAAAAATATAGGCCATGCTCCCTCCTGGCAGCTGCCGCACATTTTCTGCTCCTGTCTCCAGGGTCAGCTATCCCGAGTTCCTTTCTCGGAGAAACTGATTCCGGGTTCCTAACCCGTGAGCTTTTCTGTCAGCAAATACTGTGTTAAACTGTGCTGGGAAATGTGTCAAAGTGCAATGCAATTTCATGCCTGTTACCCGTTTTCCTATTGGTTCGTGTGCCGGCTCTTTGCCCTAGCAACAAAAGTGGGTTATTTGCATACGCTTTCCCGATTGGCTCCCACTCCTGCGCGGCAGCCAATAGCGCTCAGTCTTCCTGGTGGTAGGCTATGCTAATGAGGCACTGTTGCTGGGGGTTGAGAGGCGCCGGTTGCCAGTGAGCTTCTGGTGCATTGTGACTGCCTGGTGAGAGACGGTGATAAATGAGGACTTAATGATCTGCACAATTCCCTTTCACTGCAGACACGTTCAATGTTTCAAAATGCCGCTCTTGACAACGCACGTCAGAGTGTGTGGCTATGTTAAATTGAGCAGGCGAAATCAGATTGCTACAGACCGACAACAGGCAGTCGCCGAAGTTCTGGTTTTGTTTCATTGTTTGCTTTGCGCGATTCCTCGCCGAATCCCCGTGCTCTCGGCTGAAATGCAGGCACACTCGCACAGCTCGTTTTGTGGAGTAGTTTTTTACTAAACGATATTCAGTATATAAATTTTTTTTAAATAAGACTGAAATACACGTTCAAATCTCTTCATTAAACATTACAATAGATCACCTGTGAATGCCAGGTGCCTACAGTAAGTGTGTATGGCCATGCCATCTCATTTTTCGGATACAGCGTGCTTCAATAATGTAATACTGTAGGGATTCTGGAGGGATGGTTTGAGCCATGGGCGTATGTACGTGTGTGTATTTGTGTATTGGAGAGATGGGAAGTGTAGTTCTGCAACAGCACTGGGAGGATGTGTGTTTGTGTTCCAAGTATAGATCCCGTGCTACTGTTGTTGAGCTCTTTGGTTTGGAGAGTGATGAAGAACCAGCTGAGTCACACACACACACACACACACACACACACACACACACACACACACAC
>JAAIIK010023579.1:5192-28085 GCA_014706435.1 Silurus glanis
ATACATATATAATTTTTTATTATTATTATAGTTATTCCTAAAACCTTTTCTATTAGGAAGGCATATTAGTAATGCACAGTGAGAGTAGCAGTGCTATTGCCAAGATAACCCTGATGGCGAAACACATTAAATGTGGCTTATGAATTCTCTGAAGGTCCTCAAGCTTTATGAGTTTCATAGTGCCTTATCAGGAGGAACTAAAAATAGTCTGGCAGCTGGGTTTGTGCAATGTCCCACTGGTACCATCAGCAGGGACAGGATCTCTTAGCCTGGCATATTTCACCATGTCTACCAACCACAAAAAAGATCACAGAATTGAGCTGAATTTCAAACATTCCTCCCTCACTGGTGCACTGACTAATAGGAAGTAAGAAAGGCTTTCTGATCGGTGACTTATCGATAAAAGTTAATGTTTGTTTTGCCTTGACTGAGATGCAAAAAAGTCACTGATGCAGTTCATATGTATTTAACAAGCTTTTGGAAAGTAGATATGGAAGTTTGCTTGCTGCTATCTTGGCAAACTATCTTGGGTATTTCTTTCTTTTTTTTTTAAACTGGTTTAATCAAATACTCCTCCAAATATATTTCTGTTTATGCAAGTGATTATTTTTGTTTAAATAACACGTGATAGTATCTGTTTTACATACATCATGCCTTGTGAAAACATAACTTTATTCAGTACTGACTGTTATCACACAGGAAACACACCACAGAAATCAGTTTTAAAAATAATGACGACGAAACATTCAGTGTCTTATTGAAGTTTTGCGGAGAACATTAGCACCTGGCAGAGCGACAGAACTCCAGCTGTTTTAAAGGATCATGAATCACTGAGCAACACAAGAGTTATGGTTCGAAAGAACACAGGTTCACTGCTGCACCCTACCGCTGGGATTTCAACATAAGTCTCATTTGAGAACGTCATTTGCTGCACATTTTGCTGATACAGTGCAGGTGATTGATAATTCATGTGTGGCAGCAACAAGTAGGGAAAATCAGTTAGGCAACATTGAGTTTTTATTACATTAACAAACCTGACACAGTAAGAACACTTATTTTTGTATCACAAAGCGTTCTTTGTTTTAATAAAGATTACCCAGTTTTTTGTGTTATCATCATATTGACACTACAGCTGTCATGTTTATATATTTGTATATTGTCTCAAATGTTAGGGATTATTAAATGTTTACCATATCTTGTTAAGCACATGCGCTGAATACACCCATCTCCAAAAGTCTGATGAGGAAATGGCCATCTTCACCATCAGCTTCTGTGGTCAAATTCAGCAGAGATTGTGGAGGCAAGTCTCTTGGGAAGAAACTCCAACCCTGTGTCTTGTGTAGCTCAGCTATATTTAAACTCTCCCGTTATAAACACACTGACCTGCATAATTGAATACTTGCTGACGCCTGCCCAGATGCTGCAATTTGCATAAAAGTGCTCTGATGGTTCACTACAACTCTTTACCTGAAATATGTTGTGCCATGATACAAAGAAATGACCATAAAAAAAAGAACTGTTTCAGGAGTCAGTTTCGTTGTTTTGGTTTTTTTTTTTTTATTCCTTGTAAGCACCATATTTACAGAAAGGAATCAAGATTTGTATTTTTAAAAACAGTTGACCATTTACATCACATCATATCTACAAGTTTGTATAATCACAGTATGACTACATTAATTGAACAGAGCACAGATGACAGATCAGCAAAAGATTCAACAGTATTTTTCCACTTCATCAGTTTTGATCACAACTCACATACACACATACTTCAAAAGAGAATTCTTGTCATTTCATACTTAATAGAATTTAACAGGGAGAATTAAATAAATTATGAAACAGACTCAAACGATTATTGACAGTGTTTATCTTTGGAGTTTAGACTCCAAAGCCAATTTATCTGTTCACATTGCACAATATTTTCTTCTTTGTTTGTTTGTAGGGAATGTCTCTGTTATGTCTAGGATGATGGAGTTTAGAAAGGAAAGGTGAAGATTCCAGCACTGGCCTCAAGTTGTTATGTGGTACATGATTTTGAATCTCCTCATTGTAGCTTAGGGCCAAAGGTTTACAATTCATATGTCTGGGTTTAAAACGTGGAAAATGCTGGCAGCTGAAGGCATGGTCCCTGTACATATTGCCACATCCCAAACAATCCTTCACCATTTACCTTCGGTAAAAAAAAAGAATAATAAAAAAAATAAAAAACGAAAGGGAGTGTAAAATAAAGCAGCTAATGACACATTTCTTATCACATCTTGAATATGCAGAGCAGAGATCTGTAGGCCAGCAACTCCCCAGGCAGTCCGAATACAGCTTGTAGAAAATCATACAGTCTGGATTCAATCCACCAATGGAAGGATTTGCCACCACAAATTCATTCTTTTTAGGGCCTTAAATGGGACAGTTGCTGTGGGTGTCACAGCTCAGGCATGTTTCAGAGAACCCCCCAAAAAAAAAAAAAAAACGATTTGCACGGATTTCCTTATATACTAATGTTAATTTGTCTATTCCACTTATTCCTTCAAACCAGCTCTTTAATTAAGCCTCCCAACAGTTTCACATAACAAAACAGTGAGAGGGTGAAGAAACGTGACAATATAAATCCTGACAGTTTTTTTCTCCCTATAACAAATGGCAGACATTAATTTTCAATCAGCAGGCAGAACAAAAAAAAACAAACAAAAAAACCCACAAATTATAAGAACTTAATTTAGGACGGTAAAAAAAAGCTCACTTATTAAAGACCAATGATAATTACATCAAATTATTCTCAAATGTTCTTAGGATTATTCTTCTTTATACTGTACCAAGACACCTTATCCTGTAAAAAAGTGCATGCAGTGTAATATCTGGACTTTTTATAAGTGCATCAATCAGAAAATGGCATCTGGCTAAAAGAAAGCCTTGTGCCAAAAAAAAAAAAATGTCCTCTTTCCAAGCCACCATGTGGGAGTTTGCATTAGTGTGTCTACTTTACACACATTCAGTAATTGGCACAAAAGCATAAGGGGCCAGAAAAAGAAGCATTGGCCTTTATTCAGCATGACAATTATTTGGAGCAGGTCTGAAGACGTTCTCTGTTTCAAAAATGCACCATTACCTGCTGAAGCCTCTTTCTCTTAGTTATTAGGGTCAAGCTCTTTAGAGGAAAGTGGAAGTACCTTCATCGCATACATGTATAATCAATGATTAATCATTCATTATCCAGGCTTTCTACATTTACACCTCATTTGGTTGACAGTGTGCAATTCATTTATGTACTTTAGAGGGCAGGCACAGTAGGTACACATTTGATAATAACAGGGGAGTGATGATGGTAGGACAGTCCGACAGCAAGCAGATGGAGAGGACTCAAGTCCAATAAGAGGTCGCTCAATTTGTGGTTTGCTTTGCTCCTTTCCCAGCTTGTTATACAGAATGTCGGAGCGTGTCAGTATGTGCGTTTCTGTTTTTCTTGCCAGCCCTCTGGGTGAACCACAATACCTGGTCTTTCAGAGCACCTTGTAAACTTCCGCATTTGTGATGTCTGCTGAGAGCACTGCTGTCATTTTTTCCTGACACCGGGTTCAACTGGTCGCTGTTGCTGGATCAATCTCTCTATCTCTGAGCCCAAGGTCTGGAGATTCTCCTGTAAAGGAAAACATCACAATGCTATGAGGACTTTGGGTGTTTCATACAGCAAAGTACGATTTCAACCCAGGGTTGCAGAGAGAGAAACACAAAGGAAGTGAAATAGAGCTGAAGAGATAAAGAGAGTAAAAGAGTTATTTGAGGGTAAGCTTGAAAGGTAGTGGGGATTCTTGCTGCTTTAGTCTAACGCCAGTGTTCACTCTACAGTTTAACCTATTTTTAGGGTCTAATTCTACCTGATGTAGCTGTAGCTGAACAATCTTCAGAGTTGTTCAGAGGCCAAATTGTCGCTGCAAAGGTTACCTACACAAATGAACTCCTCTGATTGAGCTGTCGGGCAACTCAATCAGTTTACAGCATGCGTGGCTGTCTTGTTATGAACCAGTCTCTCAAAATCAAGATGTTCTAAAGTTACTTTCACTTTGTGTGTCCAGTAATCATCAGCTTGGGCAGACACACATACAACACGTGAAGCAGATAAGCCCTTAATGACCAGCCGGAATGAGAAAAACCCGACTATGAGTAGTGTATTTTCCCGAGTGAGCACTACTCAACGTTCTAACAGATCCACCACGGCTGAGAGAAAAGCATTTAACCCGTCAATATCTGGGCATATCAAGTAGACTGATTATTGTCGTACAGTGGGAGCAGATCTATTATTATACATGACTGGAGATTGCTTTTGTTTATGCCAATTACAAGTGAACAAGTAATCCTAATAAACAGACCCTTAATGCACCATGATCTTATTACTAATATATTTCCATGCACAGCATCCATAGAGGTTTGTGTGCTTAGAGTTATGTCTAGGACATGAAGCCTTTCTCTGTCCTGCTGCATGATGCCTAATGCTCATGATCGGCAGCCATCCAGTGTGGGAATGTACTCACTATGCGTCATTATTTAGTCACTGCTCAATGTGCTTTGTTTATGATTGCTATCTTCCCAGCCACATATAATTCTGCGATTACATCAGCAAATACCAAGAGGCAGCCGAGCGATATCAATTCTCCTAGTAAACCATGTATAGGCAATTTACCACATACTGAGCCCTAATTACATGCAACAAATCCTAGATTGTGAGAACCAAACAGGGAATAAAAAAAGCACATGCACCGACTAAAGCAGACCATATTACCTTCAGTGTGATGTTCTTAAGCAGCGTGTCCTCCAGCACTGCCTGGAGCTTCCTGTTGATCTCCAGCGAGAGGTCAAGGGTGAGTCCACTGTCAGCAGGGTGTGAGGTGTATAGAGAAGCCATGATGCCCCCTCTCTTACTCAGGTGGGCTTTGTTAAAATCAGATGCCTCAGACGAGAGTGCTCCAGACTCCTCCCTCAGCACATAGCTCTGGATAATTCTGCAGGGACACATTGCGGAATATACGGTCACTGCACTGGTTCAGTTACAACATCAGTGCGTATATAAACACACAAACCATTGTTCACAGACATTCTAAAAGCTCTGCTGTGGCTGTTGTGCTACCGACACCTTCGAGGGAAAAGGATAAGCTAAAGCCACTAATGTACCAGGACACAATAGATGTCGCAGAACATTAAATCATTAAATCAATGTACCTTCGCTCTTCACGACACCAGGCTGCAATAAACTGCAAGTAATCAAAGAACTCCAAGAAGCTATCAGTTTTTAAAATTGGCGAGCTCAGCAAAGCCCACTATCATGATTAAACCGATACAGCAAGAGTGGCTTTCTAAAAGCCTTGTGAAAGCAGGAAGACTTACTTTCCATTACACAAAGGCATAAGCCAATATATGACAATAAATGCAAAGAGAAAATGAAATTCCTACTGAAGCTGTTTGTTTTGGTTATACAGACCGCCCAGGTGAGGACAGCAAAAAAAAACTATTGCATCTTTCGTGTGCATTTTAATAAAAGGATCAAATCTTCAGATTAAATTATACCCTGAAAAAAAATCAAGTCATAAAAGTCTAATTTATTTTTAAGTGGCTCAATTTGAAATCGGCAGAAAGCGGCAATGTGCAGATGGAAATTTGAAATCATTATTGGCACTGCCATTACTGTTGACTTTTTAATATGTAAAAATGAAGATGAAAAGAAGTATCTCTCCCAATCTGAAACTTTTTTAACCACAGTGACGCATGGCCCACATAACGGCCATTTTGCTTTTAATGCTTTATTCAGACCATGTTTCAAAACAAGGACATTAGAGGGCATGCATGTATAGGGTGAACTCCCCAAGTGATGTGGCATTGACTGTTTGTAATTAAAACAGATGATCAGATAAATCAGAGAAAACAGGAACATGTTCCAGCTATCTAAAACAGAGAGGGAAGAAACCATAGCACAAGCTAAAACTGGGAAAAGCACAGATAGGTAAGTGGCACAAAAAACACAAAATCAATCATCCATCCATAATTCACTCACTCGCCGCTACAAAAACAAATTGGCTTACCTTAAATTTATCTAGGGTCCATTTAGACCCAATTTCCATCACGGCAGTATTTTAACAGAACAAAATGAAAAGAAATTACATTTTGGTGTTGAACATGTCACGGTTTGTATGCAAATAAGAAGAGAAGTTCATTTAAGTTTAGCATAATCGGTTTATCATCCACTTCATTATTCTTTGACATCTGGCAACACTTTCTGATGGTAGTTCAGAACCAGTAGCAATATGTCCTAAAATTATTTCACTCGCTGTTACTATATAAAGACAGGGCAGGATGGCATTGGCCTGATTTTCTGCTGTAGCAGTAAGAGCAGTGGGGGGAAAGCAAGGACAGCAGCACTTTGCTTAGAAAGACATATGCAGTTTAGAATGCAAACCACAAATATACAGTACAAATGGCAAAATTTCAGTGACAACTGATATGTACTGATCATGCACTTTCACAGTGTAAAATATTAAAGCATCTAGAAAGAGAGTGTACTTCCATATAATTCACACCACAATTCAATTTAAATGACAGCATCTACAAAATCATGTTTGCTACCAAACACCCGAGACTAATATCTAATATCCGGCTCTTTAAAAAAAGAATAATTTAAAAAAAATCCATTTTTTTATCTTTTTCCTCTGTAGAAATGAGGCACCATCTGCTTAATGTACTAACTGGGGAATTGAACTAAATCAACTAAAGTTTAATTCTGCAATCAATTTATCATACAGATGTTCTGTAACCAAGCTTCAAAACACTAACATCTGCAGAGGTAGAAGCAGAGACTGTCACTGTAAAATATCTCTATACTTCTTTGTCCACCTTTACAAGCTGATTCTGTGTGCTTAATAGTTATAGAAATAAGGTATTATCAAGCATAATCAGGAAGCTATGTGATATTTCTTCATTATATACAATACGTTTGAGTATGAAACGTATGTTTGGGGAAAACGCTGACCTCTCTAGAGGTCATCTTGACATCTGTCATCAAACTAATCTAATCTTAACTAATTTAAAACAAGCAAGAAGAAAATGCATACAAATTCTGGCAAAGCATTTCCCTTATAAGAGTAAAAAAAAAATTCCCACAGAAAGACAAATAAAAGCTGTTTCAGTGTTGTCTTAACGTCAGAAATATTTGGACAGAGGAAAGGCAAGAAAGAGCAAAGCAGTTTTATCCATGTCAACATGTTATTCAAAACCTGTGGATGAATCGGATTTTTACAGGGCAGTCTAGCATCACACGATCAGTCAACTAATGCACTGAATTTTTCGTGAACATTATAATTAATTAGTAATCAATACATTTTCAGAATATAGACATAAAGGGCAGTGTGTTTCTAGCCCTTTGTTAAAAGAAAAGTTAGTATCTTTTGCACTGATTATTATCTTATTCTGTAACAATATAAATCTGTTTGCAATGTAAATCTTTTTTTGGGATTTTTCACAGCTTTTTCTATTTTAAACAATACTTGCAAGACTATAAATAGGATTTTCACTAAAATAAGTAAAGAACAAAGCTTGATGCTGTGATCTAGGATAGGAAAACCTGATATGTTTTATTGCACTTAACACCACAGCAATTTGCTAATGATTATAGTGTTTTCATTTATCAAAAGAATAACATACTATTTATCCATTTATAGTTACATTAAATGTTGCAGAGTATCAAAAAATCAATCCTGTTACCATATATCGCTGCAGCTAAAAAATAGCCATTCCTTCACCAGCCTTTGTTTTTAACAAGATGACAAAACGCAGATTGTCAGGTCATGAGAAAATACAAAATGCATAAACTAGCGTATTCACTGAAAGCTGAACGATAAGTTAACAATACTTCTACAGAGCCTCCTCCAGTGGAAAAACGAATGTACAATGCTCATTCAAAGTGAAAACCAAGCGTCTAGCAGCAAAAGCACATCCAACATCACTCTTAACACACAGCACTCTTAACTTTATACTGTACCAGTAAAACAGTCAAATAGAGCCATGTGTTTGGCATGAAAGTCTACATTGAATTTACAATGTAATTATAGCCCATGGCCAGATGTCTTACGCAGGTCTCACAGTGAGTGTAATTATGTACATACATTGACTTTAAATGCAGAAATGCATCATCTAGTGGTAATCTAATACAAATGAAAAAGACGGTATATATGTAAAGGAGGCTGTACAAGTCAGAAGGAGTAATTGAGAGTATGTGACGATGATCTACCATGAGGAATAACAGTGATTAAATATAAACAAAAAAAGGAAACTAGCAGCTGCTGTGACATTTTAAGATGCTGTTTAAAAACTGGAATGTCGATCTGTTCATATTCATATTAGATCGCATGCCATCTCACTCACTTAGTCTTTTTCCTGATCTCTTCAACAAGCTGCTTGATATGGTCCTCCAAGAATTCGATTTTCTCATTCTTCCGTGCATGGGCTTTCTGCAATCGTACGATACGCTCCACCAACACGGCCTTGTCCACCTCTGGAAAGCTGTCCACCACCACGGATGAACCCGACTGGTTCTCAGGAGAACGATCGTCCATACTGCTGCCTCGAGCATTAAGGGAGCCTGAGAGACAGAAAAACAGAGATTGTCACCAAAAATGAAACACACACGGAGAAGGAACAGAAACAAAGTCTTTGAGCACACTCAAGTGGCAGTCACACCATATGGAGAATAACAATCAGCCTCGCACAGCAGATGGCAATCACTCGCACCAAGAATGTAAGACCAGGATGCTTCGAGATGCGGATGAAGATAGATAGAAACAACTCTTATGTGGGCCAAGTAACCAAGAGCTTCTTTATATTCATGACAGTGTTGTTAAAATGATTAGAACTTGAAAATAAAGGTGTACCTGAGGAACTGGAGCGACTGCCCATGCTGCTGCCCTCCCGATCACAGCCTCCATTCTCTACCTGTTCCAGCTTCTTGCGCGCTATTACAGAGAAAAGAATAACCTGAAAACAAGCACCTGAAACTCTCCTCGTCCTCAATGTGAGAGTGAAACTACAGTCTACATGACACATATACCCACCACAATTTGAATAAGTTCAATTAATATACTTCAAGATAAAGGTCTGGGCCTTGAGCTGAAGAAAGTCAACAGACACCAGAGAGAAGGAGCAGAAATAGAGCTGCTTAAAAAAAACTTTCACATTCCTCAAATGCCCTCTATAGGAACAAATCCCCAGACTCTCTAATGTTCCTTTTTTCATCTCTCTTGTTCTTAGCAAAATGTGGTGTGAACATGCACTGTGGCCTAACCTAGCTTTTCCTGCAGTCACACTGTGGGATGAATACATTACCTCAATCTGTCTGATTCTGCAGCATAGCCCCTTCGCAAGCCCCCTGAGAGCTCCAACATGGCTTTATAATTACCAACAGTGCCTCAGGAAACCAGGGACTTCAGATAAATGCTCCATTAAAATATTGAACGAAGCAGATTTAAAAGGCTTCGTATACAACATGAAATTGAATAACAGTCATAGAGACAAACATCTGTTGATGCTTTACCATCTCTGTTTTGTAATTTTATTTTGGTTTATTAACTGATGTTCTGGTTTCAAGGGTTTTCTCCTCATTCAGAAAGACTGCTTTTAACTTTGTTCAAATTAACACTTAAATAATGAACCAGCAAGGATAGAGATGCTGACAGTCATTTAAATAGGAACTGTTTACAAACAAAAATAGATCTAAATCAAGCCTGAGACGATATTTATATCAGCATTTATACAGGAACATGACACAGAAAGAGATTAAAATAGACTGTCTTCTGAAGTTGCCAACTGATTTCACAAACAGAAGTTTCTTATTGTGATCAAGGTCATGCTACGGTATCTAACAATCAAACATACAGTGGCCCAATAGTAGCATAAGAAAACTTCACATATTAACTGTGCCAGGGTTTGTCAAATTATAAGATCAGGCGATTTCTTCACCAAGGTCTTTTTCAATAGAGATAATAATGCATATTCAACTGGCTATTTGTTTTTTTTACTTGACCAAGTTTCCTACTTCAGGTTTCTCATGTCTTTTTCATCCAGCAGCAACTCTACTAAAACTTCCCTCTCACACAAGACTCCCCCCTAAATCATAGTCCTATATTTCTCCATTCAGTAACACAATAAAAAGCCCTTAGCTTATATATTTATATAGTAACTTTTATTACTTAAGCTGTCACTCCTATGTTAATAACGTTTACAATAGCTATAAAAAAACAAAAGGAACACTGCTGTAAAAAACTAAAACAAAAAAACCCTTTGAGGATTTGACTTGCTGTAAAAATATTTCATAATAAACTCACCCTTTTATCTTCCTTCCCGAATCTTATGTTTTGAAATTAAAAATAACATGAAAACCATTTTCTTTTTTTCTTTTCAGACCACAACAGTAATAGTGTTGGTATCACTGTTACCTTGTGTGAGCTGCTTTGCCAGATCCTTGATGTTGACAGCTTGCTTCCTTTTCTGTGTAACCAGCTCGTCTCTCAGCTCCTCTACTCGAGTCTTCAGCTGCTCTGTCTCTGCTTGCAATGCAGATCGTTCTGTCTTCAGAGCCTGAACTTCATCGTGCATTCGCTGTTCCTCTCTCTTCAGCCTCGCTGTCTGAACACACACACACACACACACACACACACACACACACACACCAATCTAATTTATACCAAGAGAGGCATACAATTCATAATCATTAGAATAGTGTATTCTTTTCTACCATGTGAACAATGAGGTTTCGTTTGTGTTGTGAAAATAGTTTAAAGCAGCCATTTTAATGCAGGACACACTCTCAGTATTGATTTTTCGGTAGATGGGAGGTGGAATAGATAATAATAGAAGTATTTAAACATCCACAGTTGGACACACCATTTCTGTCAGGGACCCCTCAGTCTCCTCCAGTCTGTTCTGCAGCTCCCTGGACCTAGTGGTCATTTGGTCCAGCTGAGTCTGCAGGCCGTTGTTCTCAGATTGCAGCTGAGCATTCTTACTCGCCATTTTCTCTGTGAAGGTCAGGAGCTCGGCCTCTCGCACTCGGCCACCCTGTACATCTTTGTGTAGATCGGCAAACTGCAAGTTCAGACTCTCTACCTCCTCCTTCAGCAATGCCGTCTCCTGCTCATCTCTGTTAAACAACATAAACACCAGAATTAAACACATTCCAAGAAACACATGCACATATACAGTTTTAAGCGATTTACTGCAACTTCCATTCCTAGAAGACATTGAAATGATGACACATTATCAACTGTTATATGTCCTAATGACTTAGTGACAAACACCCCCGAGACTCTCACACCCACACATGAATCATTCTGTAAACTCTAGAAGAGGTCCTACGATCACACTGCAGTGGGCCCAGCGCCACCCTTGTATCTCTTCGTTAGTAGGAATTCACCCACTGCTGAGAACTGACACACTTAGCGGCTACATCAGCTGCTTTATTCCAGGAGTGTTCACATGAATAATCATCTCCTGAATTAATCTCTAATTAGAAAACGCAATTTTAATGTGATACAATTTTGAGACACTTGCACCAGATGGGTAAGACAAATGCTCCATGGACCCAATATAACAGTAGCTATGGGCTTCTCTAAATCAAGAAGGGCATGGTGAGTGGCAGAATTAATTGATCTAGGTTAGTGGTTTGGGGTGCATTAGTTACCTCTGATGCTGCTCCTCTAATCTATGAATGTCCCCCAGCTTCTCACGCTGGTTCTGGATCTCAGACTTCTGTCTGTTAATGATCTCTCTGTATTTACAAAGCTCATCTTCCCATCGAGGCCTTTCATCCTCCAGACATTTGACCTGTATGCGAAAGAGCAACATTAAATAAGCATACAAATCTTCACAAATAATTATGTATGCTATGCATATACACAGTCTATGAGTTTTCTTTTTATCTAACCTTGGTTCTAAGAGTGGTAAGTTCATCCATGCCTTCTTTGAAGCTCCTCTTTAGATCCTCCAGTTCCTTAATCTTAGCTCGATGCATCTGTCAATCACAGTGGAGAACATGATGCAAATGAAAAAGTCCCATTAGCCAATTGCTTCATTCCGCCCATTCTAATTAGCAAAGTAATGGCTGAGAGAATGTTCCAAGCAATGTTAAAGTTTATTAAAGCTAATAAAAATGCAAATAATACAAATAATACTTTACTGAAAAAGCCTGAGGTCTTTAAAGACGGTAATTAAAGTTGAATTTAGTAATGCGTCACTACTAACGAAGAAAATAGCTATATATCGCTTCAAAATGTAAATTACTTTACCTACATCTCAGGCATGTATCGTCTGTAAACGTATTGCAGCAGTACAAAAATAGACGCTTGACATTATAAAGGTCTCAGGTTGTTGTTTTCTGAAGTGTAAAAGATGAAATGGACAGACCCTATGAAACAGGAGTAAATAAAGAACGGAGAGTTCACCTCCAGCTGGCCTGTTTGCTCCTGCTTGTGCTTCTCCAGCTCACCCTTTGTCTCCCGCAGCTTTGCATCCAATTCATTAGACTTAATTTCCTCCGACTCCTAGACAGTGAAAGAGTAATTATGAACCTGGAGCAAAATAATTAATTTCCCCTAACAAATGATAAGGAACTTGAGTCACTCCTAGCTTTATTGGGATCTTGCTCCTATAGATTATAGAGATACATTTGAGAAAATGGGTGTAATACAGATACCAAGACAGAATACTTATTTTTGGACTATACATTCATATGATCAGAAATGAATAATGTTAAAGTAGAGGGTTTTAGAGTTGACCAGGCCCCCGAAAACAAAGCAAGCATATAGCATACAATTTAACATGTTCTGAAATCAAGGGCTCATAAACTACACAACAGTCAATACTGTCCTCTAGTGGATATTTAAAACTCTCAGGTGTACAAGCATATTTCAGACACATTTTCTAATAAACATCTTATTCAGACTTGCCTGATATGTACGAATCATGTCTTGGCAATTCTTGCGGATCTGTTCGGTCTCCTCTTTCGCTTGCGTCAGTTTGGCAGTAGTTTCTCTTAACTTATCTCTTGTTTCCTGTTTTGTAAAGGAAAAAAAATTTGAACACAAGGAAAAAACAAAACAAAAAACTTATCTAATATATACTGACATATATAGACTGACAACCGTGCATGATATATATCTGTATTACATTACAGGTGAGGGCTTTTTAAAGTTTCATTTCCCTTTACGAAATTTCAACACTGTTTGCAGGTTTATAAAAGTTACCTTATGAGCATCTGTCTCACTCTTTAATTTGTTCTGGGCCCATTTCACCTTGATGATATGAGAGTTGATCTCATCTTTAAGCTTTTCCAGTTCCCGAGATAGCCTGCTCATTTCATTCTCCTACAGGAACAAGAATGAAACTCATTGAATAAATGGCAATACTTAATAAAGAAAAAAAACGCACAAAAAAAAAAAAAAAAAAAACAATAATATATGCTTTTACTTTGGCTTCATGTAGCTGCTGAAGTCGTCCTTTCTCCTGTGCCAGCTGGTTCCCTCTTCTGGCTTGTTTGTCCACCTCTGCTGTTGCCTCTCTGAGCTTTCTCTCTAATTGTTCCTTTTCCCTACGGAGGTCCAGTGCCTCTTTTTCTCCTCGCACATACTTCATAACCATGGTTTCCTTCTCTTGGCGTGCCTCCTCACACTTTTTACTAGCCTGAAGAGAGCAAAATCATATGATGCAACAGCATTGACATGCATTGTTTATCATATTCATTCATAAATGATTTTTGTTGAGTTGTTAGAAACCCTTCTTTATGTGGTGCTTTCAGTACTTAAGCTAGCGAGATTGAGTGTGTTTGAGGTTCTTGTTTGCATGGAAAAGAAGGAAAGCTAACACTTTTGTGAGAATACTGCATGAAAGAGAAGCCCAGTCTGATGGAATCCTTCCTCATTTCTACCTATGTACCAAATCTAGCTTAACATCAGACATCGTCATCCAAAGACAGGCTTAGAATTTATACACGAGAATGAGAGATAAAGACATATAACAGTGCCACATTCTATCGGAAAAGAGACGGTCAGAGTCACAGTCTGGTCATTGTTTAGATGTAATTGATCCACTCTGGAAGAAAAAGAGCTTTGTGTGGGAATATGGGGGAAGGGTGTCATCTTAGATGATTGTTTCCATGGTACTGGTGGCAGTGGTCATAGTGATGACCTCTAACCTGCTCAAGGCGGAAGGACATCTCCCTCTGCATCTGCTGAATGGTGCGTTTAGCTGCCTGGTCCTGGTGAACCAGTTTGTCCTTGGATTCTTTCAGTTCCTTCAATAGTTGCTCCACCCTGCTCTCAAACTAGTAGGACAAGAAGAGACATATACATTTTTTAAAAATGTGCTTAGAAATCTTTAGGGCAATGCTAATCATGAACACTCCCTGTATGACGAAACAAATGTGGGTTTGACAAGGAAGATACAAAGGCAACTGTCCTTAATTAGAAAGGAAAATACCTAAATAGCTGCCATGTTATTATTGTCCTTACAGACCTTATTGCCCTTATTCGTTATTACCCAGGATGTAAAAAGCTTAATTGTTCTGTCCAGTCCGATGTTGTGGTTCCTTGTTAAAAATGTACTAAAAATGAACAAAAAAGACGCAGGTAACGCAAATATAAAATGTTAAGCAAGTTCGCTAATTAAGCTCATTCACACAGACTACAGGACATGAACAGGAACATAAAATGTACCTGTAGTAAAACAAAGTGTCTTTGATAAAATGTCAGCAACATTTCAGCTATGAGGTGTGGTGAACTGTACTCACATCACCTGAAAAATAATATTTAAATATTGTTAGTATCTGCATTTTTTTGGCCGATGTTTACTTGCAAGGCCAATGTGTGTTATGATGGCACCAGTGTTTTTTTTTCACTGGGTTTCGTCAGCGTTTCCACATACTTGCATATTATTGACTTTGTTACCTGTACACATCTAGTGAGATCTGTCGTCCCCCATGTCAGAGCAAAACAGTGCACACAGCCTAACTACAGTTTAATGCTGAGTAATACTAATTTACCGTCTTAATAGTGCAAAGATGTTGTTTCTCGGTGTCCATTCTCCTTTTTAGCTCATCCCTCATGCTGTCTTTCTCAGAGCAGATGCCCAAAATCAACTCCTGGTGTTTCTTATTCTCATCCAGCAACCTGTCACACAAATAAAGCAACTGTTGTTTTACAAACGTCTTTTATTGTTTTTACTTGTTTTGTCCACACCTTTTGTAAGAGATTTAATTTAACATTTTAACACATGTCCAAAAATGTTCACTGAACAAGTTCCTTAACAATAACACTTAACAGTGCTGGACTGGCTCCAGTTTCTAGGAAAAGCAGGTGTTCGTTTGTAAAACCTCATGGGAATGTTGCCACATATAGTGCAAACACAGCAGGTACTAAGCCATGTTCATTCTGTGATGACAGTGTACCTGCAGGTTTTGGCCTAATAAATTCAACCTAATAAAATAACCCTTTTTTTTTTTTTTTTTTTTTTTTTACAGAATTTCTGTATTATTTGGTCTGTTATGAAGCATGTATTAATGTATTAGAAGTTATTTTAAGATCAATGCAACCAGAATAAATGTACTTAATACAAACATCCTGCAGTCTGATGAATGTAATTAATGTTTTATTGTAAGTGTATTTAAGAGCTCTGTAGTAGGAAACATTTCAATGGTTACAAAGCATTGGATCTAAATTCAGTATGTAGTCTTCCTAGAAAAAAGGTCTACTTGATCCGTGTATTCCCAAATAAGGACAAATAAATACTAATAATTAGAGAATGAATCAAACAAACATAAAAAGAAATGAAACAGTAAAGAAAAAGCATTATGTGTAAAACTATGTGCATGCCCATGTTAACCAGCTCAGGAACTGCAAGACCATACTGTTTATATTCTATATACAGAGAGTTGCCTGAAAGGATTTCAGAGATATTTAGCTATAAAACTATCAACATTATTCTGTGAACAATTACACAAGGGTGTGTGTGTGTGTGTGTGTGTGTGTGTGTGTGTGTGTTTTCTCACTGAAAGAAAACACATGGCTGATAACTTGTCAGATAAGCAAGGCAAGAGGAAAAAAAAAAAAAGGAGGGAAGATGAGTTTGTGCAAATCAGGCATATCAGGAATGCCAATCTACTCAAACCTGTGGTTGAGAAACAACTTTTGTGTTGTGTTTTCTTTTTTTGGCAACATTTCTGTCAGCTGATGCAAAATTAGTTTTTGCTGTTGGAGCCAGTAGATGATAACAGCATACCAAAGTAGACAGACATTAAGTTTGGTTATACTACCTAAAGCAATATTTACAAAACAAAGTCTGACTTTTCCGTAACAAAATTGAAAGCATTCACGTATTTGCATAGTCGTGAAGAAAACTTCTTTTTGGGAGAAAACTGGAAATGCTAGAAGTGTATCACTTTCCGAGTAGAGGTATTTGAAGAATGTGTCCTCTAAACCAAATTCTGTAAAAGTTTTTATATATTAATCCAAAATAATCTACTTTAAAGTTTGATGAAAATAATGGGGCCAAATAAAATATCATGACATTTCCACAGTGGACAATAATTTGTAACCTTCTTGTTCCAGATTTTTCAGAACTGTGAGACGACTGTGCGAGACAGACATAGAAATATTTAAACCCATGGTGTTTCATTTTAAATATGCAGTTTTCTCTCTCTGCAGCACCATGCTACCAGTGATTCACAGCAGAGTATGTGAAAGACAAACATTTTCAAAATATTTGATACCTTTTGATGGCCTTTTCCTGTTGCGAGTACTTGAACTGGACGCACTTCTCGAACGCAACCATGGAGCCCTGATCCTTAGGCAGACCGTTCGGAGGGCTCGCTCTGCTGCTGAATTCATCCCGTACCTGACAGCTCAGCAGCTCCGACTCCAACTCATCCAGCAGAGATTCCTGAGAAACGGCACGCTGGATCTCAGACATTAGCTTTCTGCTGCAGTCTGTATCATACAGGTTTACACTGGACATTGAGTGTGAGTGATTAGCCTCATGCTGTTTTGAAACTGTTGAATCAGAGTTTGTCACTTTGTCTTTCTGATTGCTCAGACCTTGAGGTTCGGGAGCATCCCCTATAGGACCTTCTTCAAGTGAAGTTGTTTTGTTTGACTCACAAGATTCTTTTGCATCTTCCGGAACACAAGAAGAGGCCTCTTTTTGGTCTTCTGTACATTGGGAGGGAAGCAAATCTTCGACTATTCCATCCAGAACAGCAGGCCCTGTCTCTACAAGTTCATTAGGAAGAGCTGGAGGAGTCCTGATTTCATCTATAGAAGCGGTTCCACTGTCACAGCTGCTGTTGCCATCCCCTTGTCCATCCTCTGCAGTTGCTCGTTCGTGGTCTTGTTTGGAAAGGTCCAGTCTCAGCACTAGCCTGTCAGCACCTTCAGACTGAATGCTGTCCAACACACTGTCAGCTTCAACATCCTCCACTACACCTTTTAGCTCCTGTCCAGTACCCTCTCCACTGACCTGTGATGGCCCTGTGCATGCTGAGCTGACGTCTGTGCTGTGAGGAGGTTCGGGAGTTGGGTGCTCTTCTCCCTGACAGTCAAACTGCTCCATGCTCTCCGAACACACCACACCTAAAAGGAGCAAGCAAATTATTATGCACTACATTCTAATCGTATAATTACTTAACGATAAACAACATTCCTTTATAAGAATCTCTTCGTCACTAAAGGTGTCACAAAAAAAACACAACTGCAGATCTGTTCTGCTTTATCATACTTCCTTCCTGCTAAGAGAAGAGTGAAAAAGTGAAAGTCACATCCTCCTTCTAACCTACTTCAGTCCTGTACACACCAAAATAATAGAAACCTTTTTCCCTGTTCCACAGAGACTGCTGCTTCAGGAAATTTGAGCTGTTATTCATCAGACTGGAATTCACTCAGTGACATGAACTTGATTGGTACTGCAACAGATGCCAATCCCTTTAGAAGACAAACATGCACTACAAATGTATAGATCTTTCTCTGAATACAACACTCCCAGAAAGCAAGTGTGAGGGCAAAATACAATAGGTGAACTTTGGACAGGTTGCTTTAAATCTGGGAACAGCATACGGGAAGGTCATTGTAAAGTCTCGGAACTTTTTTTATACTGATATTATACACAACTGGAGAATAGGACGATATATAACATTATAAAAACTCTGATTTGAGTCAACATTAAAATGTGTACAAAGGAGCAGAGTAACCCAGAGTTATTATCTTTGCTGATCATTTGAGATTTTAGCAGGTTGTTGGCCAAAATGTTGGAGATACATTCAACAGTTGCTTTAATAAGACAAGAAAAACTGATGAGCCATGTGGAATCAGGTATAATACCTGGGCGGAATGAAAATGTAAAACCACCTCAGAATCTTCACAGATCCTTGAAATATAAACACGATTCAGAAGAGAGATTTCCACTGTGTGATCTGTTGTGTGATCAGTATGATCCTGTTTATATAAAGTGGATCACTGACATGTAAAAAGTTTCTCTCCTCAATCTCATTCAAAGCAACAAAAAAAAAAAAAAAAAAAAAAAAAAAAACAACTGGAAAAGCTCACGATCAAAAACTCTCATATCTGTTTGTCCAGATACATGAATCAGCTGCTATCTGTATGATATTAACCCCAATCACAGTGAGCGAAGAAAGTGAGTCTGATCCCAAGATCTTAAAAAAAAAAGAACAGGAAACACAAGGTTTCGAAATCGATACCATGGAATTAGCCCCTGCTAATCTACCTGTCAACTGTATCCATAATCACTGACTTCTCCTAAATAAACAGCAGGACATCTCAGAAGTCTGCTACAGGCAAAGATTAGCTATCTTCATTTAGACAAGAGAGATCATGTATAATAGATCAGATATTTGCGCTAGAACCGAATATTTCTCCATCTAAACTAGCAACCAGGAATGAGGAGATCACGTTAGCCACGGACTCTGCTAGAAAACACCTGATAGCTCGCTAGCGCGCTAGCTAACACAGCTGTCGGGATTGCAGCGTGTCTAAAACAATAAATCACCCTAGAATGGTCTCAAATTAGACTTTTGACTCACCTGTTATGTTAGGTCCATTCAGTATGAATGTTATACAGGCAGTCACAACGCAGCGTGCCCACCGTCCTTATGTTAGCTCCTAGTGAGGTGACACATCAACAAATATGGCCACTGCACTGAGCCGACTGCAGGCAACGCAAGACCAAAGGCTACGCATGCGCAGTTAAGTTTTTTCTTGTCAGTCGTCGCCGAAATAAAAAGTGAAATGGATGCAGGAAAAATTACAGGATACGCGGACATCTGATGGACTACAATACATTTCCTAAACCCTTATTTGATTACTGTTTTATACGAGGTAATGAGATCTGCAGTATTTAAACGTGTTAAAAACATTTGAGCAAGTGGACAAGAACATCTGGAGACGTATTTACAAACACAAGATTATTAATTCTGCAAAAAAATATAATATAATATAATATAATATAATATAATATAATAAAATATAATATAATATAACATAATATAATATAATATAATATATTTCAGAAGAGAGGTGTTTGGAAAAAACAACACAGCTTTTGCCATTAAGTGAACAAGCAGGGCAAATTGAAAAAAAAAGCGCAGGTAACCCACCTGCTCACTGCCACAGGAGTCCCTCACAGCTCGGAAGACGGGAATTGGATTTCAGCATAGCTGAACAAACTTCTCCCTCTCATGGAGTTAATAAGACGTACAGGAGAAAGATTCAACAATCTAGAGAAGTTATAACCTGTTAGATACAGGTGTCAGATTGTTTAGTCTAGTCTACCTGTGATCTTGTACTTTTTTGGTTGGGGGGGGGGGGGGGGGGGGGGGGGGGTCGGGGTCTGTTTTCAAGCATTTGATCATACAACACAATTCATTGCCTAATCTGGACAGAGGATATTTTTTTTTTACATACAAGCTTGCAACGTTTATTCATGCTTCATCATCCTCATCATCATTATTATTATTATTATTATTATTATTATTATAGGTTAAACGCGTTGCTAAATCTGGTATAGACCGTTTTAAGGACGTAAACAATAATAAACGCGTTGTGATGATACTGCGCATGTCTGTTTCGAAAACATTTCCGGTGGCGCCATTTTTAAAGCACAGAGCTGTCAAAACAAAATTATTAACACAATTTTAAGTCTAGCTAAAACAGAACAGATAAGATATTTATAAAAGCTAAAATAGATGATGACGTGGAATTAGCGAACCCCTGAAATCAGACATTGAGGCGACAACTTTTCACTCATAATATTAAACGTGTACCTGAAGTACCGTGTCCAGGCGTGTATTCTTATCTGGTTGAGACCGAGTGCGTCTACAAGAGAGAAGCGGTAAAGACATATTGTAGTCTGCATGCCTACAATTACTTCCTTAGCGGAAGAGTCGGAAACATTTAATTAAACAGTGTGGATGATGTTTATTTTGTGTTTGGTGAGGATTGGAGCGTCAAACCGCTGTTAAAAACGTTGTCTGCTAGGGTAACCGGGGAGGTTATTACAGGGCATTGCACTTGCATGACCTGGGAAGTCTGTATGTCTATGCTAATAATAAATCACATTGCTAAATGAGTTTTATTAAATTGTAAGGAGTGGAATTGAAGGTTATAAATGATATTTAAAATAATACTGCAACTTTAAATAAGATCTGGAGATAGTACCTCGAGAATAGTGATTTGGAATCGCGGAAAAGAAGTGTGTGAGAGAGAGAGAGAGCGAGAGAGAGAGCGAGTGAGAAAGAGACAGAGAAAAAGAGAGTGAGTGAGAAACAGAGAGAGAGAAAGAGAGAGTGAGTGAGTGAAAGAGAGAGAGAGCAATAGTGAGTAAGTGAGTGAGAAAGAGAGGGAGAAAAAGAGTGAGTGAGTGAGTGAGTGAGTGAGAAAGAGAGAGAGAAAGTGAGTGAAAGAGTGAGAAAGAGAAGGAGAGAGTGGGTGAGTGAGAGAGAGAGAGAGAGTGAAAGAGTGAGAAATAGAAGGAGAGAGTGGGTGAGTGTGTGTGTGTGTGTGTGTGAGTGAGTGAGTGAGAGTGAGAGAGAGAGATCAATCATCTATGGCTAATGTACGAGTTCCACCTCCCGATGTTGCATAAACCAATTGTTATTGATCTCCCGAGCTCCTTGTCGATGTCCGAATTGCAGTGATGATAAACCAAATGGCAGAAAAGGTTTAAATGCTCCATTCCAGCTACTGGAAGCCAGTGGAGGAAGCGCAGCAGTGGGAGAACTTGGGCAGGTTGAACACAAGTCGCGCAGCTGCGTTTTAAATCATTTGCAGTGAACGAATAGCGTTCAGAGGTACAGTAGACCTGCAAGCAGAGAGTTGCAGTAGTCCAGCCTCGAAATGACAAGAGCCTAAACAAGAAGGTGCACTACAATGCTGGTTTACGTGTCTTTTTAAACATATAATCCATATTAAATTCTGATTCATCAGGTATTTTGGGTTATAGAGAACAGTAGAGATCCTCGAGTTGTTAGTCAGTGTCAGCCTTCTGACTTCACTGCTGTGGTCCAGTTTAACATCTGATTGGAGGCCACTCTGTGCAGATGGGTTTCACATGAACGGCCTGGGGATCCGTGACATTTCGGAGCAACACAGGAGTTATGAAGATGGATGTGGATCGTGCTTAATGTCAACAATCTGCTACAATGATTTAGGATGGGTTCCCTCTTGAGTCTGGTTCCTCTCAAGGTTTCTTCCTTGTGCCGTCTCAGGGAGTTTTTCTTTGCCACAGTCGTCGCCACCGGCTTGCTCATTAGGGATAAACATAATTATAAAGAACAATCTTATTAATTCTTTATTAACGCATTATATGTGTATACAAATAAAAATGCTTTGAATTGAAATCAACTGCAATTCATAAAGCCTCTAGTCACTTCCTTACACGAACGAATTGGCGTTGAAATGGTCTGGATAAATGAATCACACTGGAGTTTACCGACTTAAGTGCACTTCACCAGCTTTATCTCCAATTGTATCGAGTGCACCTGTAGAAGGCGCGTAATTGGAATTGAGAAACAGCCTTTTGTAGCGGAATGGGTATCGCGAGATCACCTTTTAATTGCGCACGCGCATTATGCAGTCTGTGGAGTTGGTCTTCGCCACGTGCGGTCAATTAGAGTTTATGCGTTATACATGTAAGTAAACATTTAATTAATTATGCGTGTGAATTAGACGTTTATTAGTATCAATTAGGGGACGCTATACACTATATTTTTGAGTCAGATATTTAAGCATTTCTGTAAAGCTGCTTTGAGACAATGTCTGTTGTGAAAAGCGCTATAGAAATAAACTTAACTTGACTTAAGAACAAACTTTTTCCTCGTTTCTTATTAGTTGCTGAGCTATGCTGCATTCTCATTTCCATAAAATAGAAAGCGTGTTTAGGGACATTTTTAAAACGGTGGCTAAAGCTGATGTGCTAAATTATGTCTAAGTTAAAACCCCAGTTATTTGCAGGCTGAAAAGAGGCGCTTTATATAGCGGGCTGGTGCTAATAGCGTCTTCACTTTAGCTAAATTGTGTAGCGCATGTCTTTTTATACACATGGCGAAGAGTATAAGAACATCTGTCTAGTCTGCTAGAATATAATGTAATGCTACTTAATTATAATGCGAAATATTTTTTTGAATGTTTCAGGTTTATTTTTTTGAGATTTGAGTTTTTTTCTTGTTAAGAACAAGCTGGGAATGTTTGCTATATACGCGGTGGTTTCGCGGTGACTCATCCCTATTTTTCCAGTTCATTAGATTCGGTTCATAGAAGTCATAAATTAGGTTAAATAAAAGTGTGTGTGTAAGTGTGTGTATGTGTGTGT
>JAAIIK010023579.1:48055-69674 GCA_014706435.1 Silurus glanis
TATATATATATAAATAATTTTCTTTTCACTATATAAAAAAAGAAAATAACTTTTTTTTCTTATTTATTTCCTTCAGATTGCAGAAATTGAGAAGTTGCTTCTTCTGCTTGTGAAACAAATGGGTGAAAAAGTACAAAAGTAGTTTGTGTACATTTTCAGTGTTTATTAACAGCTTTATCTGTTTAGAGTTTGTTAAAGCAGTAGTTCATAATTTAATACTGTACCTTATCTACAGTAGTGTTTCTACGTGAGTATGCCTTACATTATCAATGTAAAATGTTTGACACTCGGTATATTTGAGCCATCTTTTGTTACTAAAAACAAAGATTTGGTGACTATATGGTCGTCTCAGATTGCATTAGTGTTGAGTGGAGTTTCCTCATTTATTTTTTTGTTCCTTTTTTAATATAATAATTTTGTCTTAAGCATTCTTTTTTTTTTTTCTAAAACGTGTTCATTAGGCTTGTCTTGATGTGATTTTTAGTTGCAGTTTTAATAAAGTTATTTGCATTGAGTTTTTGCATTTTATTTGCATAAAAAGTCTGAAAAAATGTTTTCTGTCCCTGCTCTGGTCCTTCTGTTCTATTCTGACACGTTGTAATCCCTGTGATGTTTGTTTGCAGTGAGTAGTCTTTCAGTGGTTTCTCACATGTCAGAGTTTCGTATGTAAACTGCACACGGTTTACCAAACCTTTTTATTATATCAGTCATTGGTGGGGAAAATGAGAGTTTATACCTGTGAGCCCAGAATGGGCGTCTTACTTTCGCCGCGGTGTGGGTGAGTGTACGCGCGCGCCTGCGCTCCACGCAGTAGGTTGAGCTCCGATCCTCGGCACACAACGACGTGAGAGACGAGACTTTTCTGATCAAGGGATCATAGCAGGTAAGGAGAGGTCCTTTCTGTGCTTTAACCCCTAGTTTGTGACCGGATGACTTTTTTTTACTTTTCAGGACCGAGTTTATTTCGGTGATGGTTATTACTAATTATGGCACCACAGTGGCGCCTCACAGCTCCAGGGTCCCCGGTTCGTTTTGCTGTGTTGGATTTCGGGGAATGCTTGTTTTTCCTTTTGAGTTCTCTAGTTTTCTTTCAGAATATATATTATATAAATTATTGATATTTAGTTATATTAGAATTAACCTAAAGTGACTTACAGAGATTGACCAGAACCTAGATATTCCCCTTGCTCATGCCCAGAATAACATTACATCAAATATTCAGTATATTCATGTCTCAGACACACTAAGATGAAGTTTGTACACTTGTCCGCTCCAGTGATGTGATTTGAGGTGTTTTGTGGTCTCTCCCATCTGTCTCAGTTGTCAGTAAATAATCTGTAGTTCTCTTAAATACCATTGTTAAACTATATGGTGTTTAGTGAAAGTGTTAATGAAACATAAATTTAAGGGAAACTCTTAGCTTTCGATAGGAATGTAAGAAAATCATGGAAATGTCTCCCTATCTGCATGAACACACACACACACACACACATCTTTGTCTCTCATTCTTGTGTCAGTATCATTACTAGTCACAGTGTAAATGTGATGCCTATCGTGACATGGCTTTATCTAGCTTTAATCTGTATGGCTTTCAAACACAGGACCACCTCTGTTAAAGTTGTATAACTGATTTCTTGTCACAATGCTGGCTCTCGTTCATTTATAGGGAGACAATACTATGAATTTTCTTATCAAACAAGTTCATAAATCCCTTTTAAAACCCAAACCTGGATTCCCCTAATCCTTCAGAGAGATCTCCACTATCTACTGACTCTTCAGTCTAGTGATTTTATGTTTATAAGGTTCCTGCCATTTCTTACTTGTACATACAGTATAAGTGTAAATAATTGCAACTGAAACATCTATAAATTCTCTGACTAGCTTGCTCATATCAAGAGCTTGTAAAATGCGATTTTGAGTTTGAGTTGTTTTCAACTTCTCATGGAATGTGCTTAGTCCAACACCACAACTCAGACAAAACACCTTTCTGCACTTCCTATGTCCTTTTTTTTTTTTATCAGCATGTAGTTCTAAGAGCTAAGAACATCAAAAGCAGACCACATAGTTCCATGATTACTATCTTTGCAACAGACCTGTATAGTACTGCAATGTTCCTTTGAGTTCATGGAGACTAAATGTAGGTAAGTTGATAACATGGTTCTTGTTTTGACAGCTAGTTATTGTGTACTTTTTCCTCCTCTTAAGATCCTTTGTTGCTCGGAGAAAGACTGTCAAAGTGTGAAAACCAGTTTTAATAACTTCTGTTTCAGTTGAACTGAAACTCTGTAATAATTTGAATCATCCTCTTGAAAAAAAACAGAACCTATTATCCTAAAGGCTACAATGCTTAAGGTCAGGTCATTAACTAATAGGTCCTTAAAAGTTAGACAGTTAATAGAAAACTGTCTATAACTGTCTTTCCTATAGCTAATTAAAAGGCAAGCGAATCATCACTTTTGGGCCAGATTTTATCACCCTCTTGGACAACAATCAGTTTTCCTTAAAGAATATATTGTGACTGACCAGGGTAAAGTAATTACTGCAGATGAATTGTCAGGATTCTCACATTTAATTTAGATACACATTGGGGAATTTAATATTAAATTTGAACAAACTTTAAAATGTTACTACTCATAAGGCTACTATGCTAATTTGATCATACAAGTGGCTTTACACACATGGCTAATCTAGTCTTAGATTTGGATATTGCATGGTTTAGACATTTAGGTGCCAAACATCTTCACTGTTAGAATTTCTGTATAAAGATTTTGCCATTATTGATGTATGTACAATTACTTACTCACTTCTTTTTTATTTTTTTATTTTATTTATTTATTTTTTTAAATGTTGCCCCAAAAATTTGAGGCCGAGTGGAGAATTTAACAGAAATAGAAACAGATGGAACTTACAATCTAGTACGATATTTATATAAATTTTTTAATAATGAAAAATGTTCTTAAATTTTACAACATAAGACCCAAATTTGACAATCTATTAAAAATGTACTTTTTTTAAAGTCAACGTTCATAAAATACATGCATCAAAACTGTGTCAAAAACCAGGGAGTAATATTTGCAAGACAAAATTTTATAACCTTTTATACAAACATATTCAAGGTTTATGAATTGCTCTCAGATGCGGAGTACATTTTACTGCAAAAATATCTGTCTATCGTGTTATTTACAATTAACTTTAGGGTTAGTTTTGCTACATTTTTACTAGACTACATTTGAATGTTTTTGGAAAAACATGCAGTTCCTGAAAACTGTGAAATACACTGTGTTAAATGATATGTTGCGATACCTGCGACTATAACCTTACTTTTGCGAAAGTGCTTTTGTGGTAGGGATACACTTACTGTGTGCTTGTAACAATAAAAAAATCTCTCTATTTAAAGATGTGCAGGAATGAAAGATTGAATTGCATAAATAATTAAAGTATCGTCTTCATTGATCAGTTATTCTACTAAAGTTCATTCAAAAGCAAATGCACTTGAAACTCTACTCAATGGAAAATAAAAACTGAGTACCTGTATTATTTAAATAGTATTTATTAAAGCAGTCATTTGTACTTTTACTCAAGTTTTAAAATGTTTTTCATCTACCACACTACTACTAGAAAAGAGACTCGTACTGTCACACAATTTGTATTCCACCTGTTCTTGAACAGCTGCATTTACTGAATGTGAGCTACAGTATGTTCCAGTAAAATCTCTGTCAAGGCTGTTGATTATGTACTTTAACTACTGCAGGTAGTGTTATAAGGCACTTTTGTGTTTGTATTATAGTCCCATTATCAGAATTTTCTTATCTGCTTAGCTTCTAGTTTTTAATCTTGCAAATTTTTATCTATTGCATTTCTCTGCTTAATTTTTACTTGCTATCTTTATTTATTTATATATATATATAATATACACACACACACACACACACACACACGTGTATTTGCATCAGTTTTGATATCTGATATCACTTTAAATCCAGTTTCTGAAAGAATCTCATCTCTATTTGAAATCATTCCTGTTTGCTTCTCTTTGTAGGCTTCCAAAAATGTGCCTCAACAGCCGAATACATCTCCTCCTAGTCATCTTAATCAGTAAAGGTAAGAATGTCTAACCAATTTGCATAAAGCATAGCCTCATTATCTTACATGGGATTAATTCCAGAACCATTTGGTTTCATATACTTTAACAATCCTTACTGGAAAAAATAAACAAATCGATGCATCAGTCTCCAGTTCTGAAGAAATAGCACTGATTATTATTTTTTTCTTCATCATTATTTAGGTTTTTTTTGTCAACTCATCTTCTACTTAACAAGGCTCTCATGAGCTGAATTTGTGTTGTAATAGAAAAGCACAAATATTATAAATGAAAATTGTATGGTCAGACACACTTTTGGTGTGCTTATTTGTTAGTTTTGGCATTGGAATAAAAAATAATAATAAATTAGTCAATGAAACAAATGCATGGTGAATTATATCTACAGTACAAAGGCACTGTGTAATGCTGTCTTTTACTAGTCTCCCATTATTTCCTATACAAAAGATAAACATCATAAATCACAGTCGGTGACTCTGCAGGCAGCCTAAACTGGGCATTAAAAATGCGAATAATTTTCAGTTTAATAATGTATTAAATCAACTCTAACCCACAAGAGTTGGAGGCACATAGTTGTCTAGACAATGCACCTGTGCACAAAAACTCTAAGACAAGGTTTAAGTGGGAGAATACCAAATTCTTTAGGGATAAACAGGAATCTTGACTGCACACCAGGCCATCTAATGTAACATCAGGGCCTGGTCTTGCTAATGGTCTTATGACTAAATGAGCACAAATCTCCACAACTACACTCCAAACTAGAGTGGAAAGCCTTCCCAGGAGAGTGGCGGTGATTTAAACCGCATAGAGTGAACTTGAATTGAACCTTTGCTTACATATTGTCAAGATGGGCTGATGAGTGAATAAACACTGCACAAGTGATAAAACAAGTTTCTGTAACTGTTGTTGATTTGATCTTATGAATAAACTAATACAAATATGTGATGGACTGTAATGAATAAAATAAATCAGCGCTTTAGCATGACATATGTAAAACATTTCGGAGCATGCTATTATTAAAAAATATCCAATTTTAGGGGTTTAATAACATAACACCTTGATTACCTTTCTATAGCAGCATTACCAGTTATCTTGCAAAACTTCTTACATAACTTAGGATTTGGGGTGATGGTGTGAGAAGGCATAGGAATGACCTGAATAATACGCCAGCCCACAATATGGCTGAAATAGAATTCAAACTTCTCCATGAATGGAATTAAAAACCATCTATGAGTTGCTTTTATGACCTCATAACTTTGCTTGCAGGGGTTTGAAGACTGGGGTATTTGTTTCTCTGGTTAACCATGGTCACCATGGAGACGTTTGGACAACTATTAAGAGACAATATGTATGATTAATGTAGCACACACTCCACAAAACAGGAGTTTGCTAAGAGAGGACACAAGGCCACAGAGAGGTTCACATGGCCCTTTCCACTCAATCAGCCATTGTATGTGAGGGAGAGCATTACTGAGTTCTGCTCACTCAAGCGGTGACTACAAGCTCAACCCCTTTCAAGGCAATGGCGCCTGTTTTTCTCCCGCCCGGTAGGCGTTGTTGGAATGCCGATTGCTTTAAATTATCCCGCTAAAAGGGGCTGAGCACCAGGTGTTGGGACACGGGGAAAGAAGTGTGCCTGGGGCCAAGGTCAGATCGGCTGCTTAAAAATAAGGGGTTATCATATCACATGTGCTGTGTTTTATTATATAGGTTGCAGAATTATATCCAATATCCATATTATAACATAGACTTGGACTGTGAGGCTCCATTTGGTCTTATTTATTCATAACCATAAAACTAGTAGAAAACTTTTTTTTTTTTATAGTGGACTGCAGTTTTGCTGTACAAGAGATCCAGGCTGATCCTGAAACTCTCATGAAGATCAGTTCTGCAGGGCAAAGTGAGTACTTTGTTTCTAAACTGTAATGTGCAAGGGTCTTTCTTTTTTGTTTTTTAAGAAGAAGAAACAGTTTTGTATGGAAATGTGTTAATTTTAGAAAATGTTATTAATATCTTTAAGTTATGTTTTTCCAATCCTCTGTTTAAACAAGTGAATATGCCTCATTACAGTTAAGTATAGTCTATTGGGCATTGATATAATAATCACATTATAGGGCAGTATTGAGTATTCAGCTGTAACAGTGCTAATCTCACACAGAGAAAAATGTAAATAGAAATCTACAAAGAAAACACCAAGGTCCATATTAAAATCTAGCCAAGCTCAATATGAGAGCAATGTTGCATGTCACTAGCAACCTTCTACCTAAAAAAAAAGTGTAATCATTAAATGTCATTTAAAGTGAGCCCACGTCACACAGACTTTTCATTAGCTTCCATGTTAATTAAAGTGTTTTTTCTTTTTTTTTTTTCTTTTTTCGTTTGCCACTTGATGAGTTGCCACTGTTCACATGTGTACAGTAAATCTTGTAATCAGGTCTGTGTTCAAAACAGCATGTATTAACATTAGATCAGGAACAATGTACCAGAGGGTGGATGTAACAACTATAAGGAGATTTAGCTAGGCCTTCTGAGTTTGATGAGATGATGTTTCACACGCAAACCAAGTTCTTTCATTATAAGCGCAGAGTGCCAGTGTGCCTAAGGTTATCCACAACATAAAAGCATTGTTAATGTGTAAAAAAATAAAAAGAAAGCATGTGTGGTTTTTCCCTCTGATATATAAAAGTTAAAATGTATATCTTGCCTTGCATGTGTAGGAATACAATATTTTATTATTATTTGCTAACCTAAAATTAGTTGGTTATTTGACATTCTATAGATTGTGTGCTTTTTTTTAAAAAAAATTTTACGGAAGTAATGTGCTGTAAATGTTCGGCAGAGCAGGTCCTTTGATGATGACCCTTAAGATGGGGTCAGTGACCAAGAAATTTACAAATCACTTTTTAGCCTTATAATTACGGACCTCGATACATCCTACCTAAGCGAAATGACATTTAAAATATTTTAGGAACTTTTTTGATCATTTCCATCAAATGCTATCAGGAGTGTCTCAGTTTAATTTATGGCCATTAGAAACTAAAGTCAGTTGTTGTGACTTTGGTAATAAAAAGGTCTCTAATTTTTTTAGGAAAAAAAAATTATATGGAGGTATTTAAAGTATCCCTCTGTCCAAATGTGTTTTTGCGAATGCTGACACGCCATCTGTGTAATCGCCTTCTTTATGACAGTCTGCGGGTTCCAGCATGACTGCTACATACATTATAATTGAACATTTGCCTAACATACCTAGCCCAAACGTGTCATTATCTGTGTGTGTAAGAGAGAAAGAGAGAATGTTTTGTGTAGAGAAATAAGAATTGACATGCTAGTTACTATTAAGCTGCTAATCAGATTTAGGGGTTAGCAAAAATGGTTTGCAGGAATAAAATAAAAATCATAATTATAGAAACTATTGCATTTCTTCCAGTATGATTTATTTGTAATGTGTCTGCACAGTGATGAGATGCTCTGCAGCAATGGATGTCCTCTTTTTGATGGACGGCTCATACAGTGTTGGGAAGGGCAGCTTCGAGAGATCCCGTCACTGCGTTCTGAAACTCTGTGAGGCTCTAGAGATTGGTCCAGACACGGTCAGCAAACAAAATCCTATCAGCCTGAAGCTTCTACAATAGGTGCAGGTTTAAAGCAGTGATGTGCTTTTTGTAGACGCTGCTTGTGTTTTTTCTCAGGTGAGAGTTGGAGTCATTCAGTTTGGTTCAACTCCCAGGATGGAAATCTCCCTAGATTCCTACAGCAGCAGAGAGGAGCTGAGAAAACGCATTAAGAAAATACCGTACAGGTATAATGTCTTGCAGATATGTATTCTGTAATAAATTAACATTTTCTCTATATATTTACATAAAAGTTCTATATTAGGTTATTAGAGAAAAAGAGAAAAAAAGCATTGATTTTATTTTAAGACTTCTAAATATTTAAGCAGGTAAAAAAAAAAAAAAAAAAAAGTTTGATGACATTGTGTGAGGAACCAGCCACCCATAATCAGACAACTTGTTAGGTCATGTAAATGGATAAAGGCAATTAGATTCACACTTCCAGTGTATTTAACTGCTTTTTAATTGTACATTTAGATACAGATAGTGTATAGTAATGGTGGAGGAGATTGTTTTTTGTGTTTTCCCCTGCCAGGTGTTAGTATGTTAATAATCACCGTATTCTACACTACCTATGAATTATTCTTTGTTTTGTTTCAACTTCTGCTTGGAATATTCAGGCTCAAGCCAGACATGGTGGCCATTGTTTATACTGTACTGTGTGTGTGTGTGCTTCTGTGTTTGATGAGGTTTTATGGCTGAGATAATAATGTACATTGATGTGGCTACTGCTCTGTTAGTGTGCCAGCTCACAGATTTACACCTATCCAAAATTCACACAGCTGGCCTGTTCCCACACCAGTCAGAGCATAATATTTTCCCCGGCGAGGCGTGAAATTACCGTTTCTGATCGCTCTCATAAAGACATCAGCACTTGTCGACCCCAATGTACAACTGCAGCTTAGAGCTAGTAGGAACACTACTGGCTATGTGCCAGATTTTCCTCTGATATCCTGTCAAGATCTCCAAAAGCAGCTGCAGGAAGGAAGACATTACAGACTAAAGTGACATAGAAGGACGGTTGTCAACAGTGTTTGCACTGAAAAAATGTTTGGTTCAGGAAATAATGTCTGACCTAATGTGTGTTAATATTATGTGGATGTTCAATTTGATTGATGACTAAAAGAAGGAAACCTGAAACCAAGGACTGCTGTAAAGTGTTGAACTGTGTTTCAGCTGCAGTGAGAGCAGGGTGTGTTGAAAAAAGCTAAAGGACTAAGTAGGGTATTATTTCAGCGACTATTCTTTCAGAGACTTTTATCATTGTCAAAGTGATACAGGATTAGTGCAATGATCACTGGAAAATACTGTTACCCAGCGACACATTTCTGATACATGTAGAAAATACTGTTTTTTTTTGTTGTTGTTTTTTTTTTTTTTTTTAAAACTTTTTGTGGGGGATTATTATTATTATTACAGATTTAAACCATACATAACATTACTAACAGAAAATAAGCCAAAATTTAAGCCAAAATGGAAAACTTCCAGTCACACTACAGACATAACTGCTAGCAAAAATCTTTACAAATATCGTTGTCTATTTTTTTCTCTCAACACAGTCTAAAATGCATTGTTAGCAAAAATATTTGCGAAACTGCAGACAAAATAACATTCTACCAGGAAAGACAGGATTAAACCTATATTAACATCTTGCCTCAATTTTGATACTAATTTCTTTAGCTGTTTTCTTGATTAAAAACAATAGCTAGCATTAGCTTTTTTGCCAATTTTCATTCTTAATCATTTTGCCCACATTTTTACACCCTATTGTTTCTTTTCTTTTTTTTTTTTTTTTTTAAATACGCTTTCTGCTTTGAACTTCCTAATAAGAACTTTTTTATTTTGACTATGTGCTTTACGTTTATGATTTCACCAGAATCATAAGTCACAGGCATGCTGAAAAGATCCCTCAGTCTTAAGATGTTTCTCAAAATTAATTCAATTAGTTTTCACTCGTGCTATGATGCTTGGAGCCTGTGCTCAAGCAAATATCCTCCCTTTAGTACCTTACTAAAAGGTGTTCAAGCACTTTGCAGTGAAAGCAAACTTACTAATTACAGTGTCTGATGCCACCCTTGTCAACACCGTGTTAATTGCCTGATTTGTTGGCTCTGGAGTGTGAGAGCAGAGAGGAATCAGACTAAAAAAGGAAAACTTATTTCAATAAAATGCATTTACCACACAAACTTCATATAGTTGGCAATTAAAGTTGTTTGAAATTTGTCCTTTTTTCCAGAGGAGGGAGCACACAAAGCGGCCTGGCTTTCAAGTATGTGATGAGGAAGGGGTTCCTCAGCAGTCGGAATTCCTCTGTGCCTCGGATAGTCATCCTCCTGTCTGATGGAAAGTCCCAGGGTACAGTAGAGTCTGTTGCCTCTGAACTCAAGCAGTCAGGAGTGATTCTGTTTGCAGTGGGGATTCGCTTTCCAAGGTACCACATACTGCCAGGCATGTTCATAACACCATGGCTCTACATTTGTCTTAATCTGTATCTTTTAAGTGCTCCAAATTGTAATATGTCTATATTCACAAGGTAGGTGTGGCTAAGAATAGAACTTTCATTCTATTTCTTAAAAGAATGTACACAACAATAATACTTAAAAGTATTATTGAAATTAATATCAACAAATGTGTTGTTTTTGTCATGTAAACTTCATAATGTGCAAACAAGCAGTTGACTGCTTAAGGTTGCAGTTTGCTTATGCATGATTTTGAATGTAAGGTCTTTTGGACTGGTGAAGACCCAATCCCTGCATATGTTAGTTTTACATGTTTTTGTATTTATTTTATTGTTTGGTTATTTCTTTTTTTTTTTACTTTTATTTTAATATTAGTATCGCACAGATAAATAGCACAAACTTTAAGTTATAATTTATTATATTAATAATTCTGACATTATTTTAGCATTATGTAACATTTTAATTTAATAATTAATTAATTGCAGACACCAATTAAAAAAGAGACAAGAGTAAGAAAGCGATACTCCAGTGTCTTCTGCAGCGACTTCATACTCACACTGTAGTAACTATGACATGTCTGATGTCAACCCAATGACAGTACTGAGAGAAGGCAATGAAACTTTGTCCTGCATGCTTTGGCTAAAAATCACAAAAATGCACAAATGCCCTGCAGACTTTATTAGTGGTTCTTAAGCACGGTCGTATTTTTTCATCTTTCTTTACCAGCTGAACGGTTTCATAAAATAATGATTTCTTAGCATGTAATGCTCAGTGACTGCATTTCAAGAGCGCACGCACACACACACACACACACACACACACACACGCACACACATGCACGCACTTCCCACGGCATATCAGCAGAGCAGCCCATCTGTTCTTAAACTGCAGTGTTGTGTGAAACCTATCAGCACATCTGCTGTCTCTGTCAAGTGGAGCTCATTCCATTCTCATAATATTATATATTCCAGTGTGACTGGAGGTCTTTCACAATGATTCAGTTTAGTGTACATTAGGAATGTAACCCAACACAAACACAGTATTCAGAATGAACATGTGTTCTAAACAGATAGAAATACAGCTATGAAATGAAGGTGCAATGCATGTTTTTAGAAAGCTTGCCAGAACAGTTGCTAGGCATCTGGTTAAGTCAAAGGTGTGTAGCAGGAATGGGATTCTGCAGTAAACCACAAAAGTCATGCAATTAGAAATCTTCTACTTGTATGTGTGGTGACCAATTCAGATAATGCATCTTTCATTGAATAAATCAGTTTAGATAAAGATGTAAATATAAACAAAGGCCCTTTTGCTTGTGTGTCTCAGATGGGAAGACCTCCACTCTCTGGCCAGCACTCCTACAGAGAGCCATGTGTTTTTTGCAGAGCATTTCAGTGATACTGTAAATGGACTATACACGAGCCTCACTACGTCTTCCTTCTGCACAGCTGTCCCCCCAGGTATACACTCATCTTTGAAGCATCTGTAAGCATCACCATTCTACTAGTGCTTCCTGAGATTCCTTGATTTGTGTGTATGTCTGCAGGCTGTCAGGTGGAGTCCTTTCCATGTGCACGGAAGACCTTGGAGACAATCAAAGAACTGCAGGGCAGTTTTATGTGCTGGAAGGGATCGAAGGGCAACTTACCATACACCTCATTATGCCCATACTACAGGTACAGTATTTAATTATTATAGTGTATTACTATTAAACCATACAATTCTAATAATTTTTTATGTTACAGATATACCAGTAATTACAAGGTACTTCCCACAGTATGTCACAGAACAATATGCTCAGGTAAGATGTTGTATTTTACACAAAACTCCTGCTGTATCTAATAAATGATTAGGAATACCCCAAGGGTTTAATTATATACTATGTGTATTCACAAATGTGACTTTTTCTCCTCTCTGATTAGATCCATGTGATTCTCAGCCATGTCAGAATGGTGGGACATGTGTCTCTGAAGGGCTAGAGACATTCCACTGCCAGTGTCCTCCAGGTTATGGAAGTGACCCCTACTGTGGTGAGCTACTTTTTCCAGTCACCTAATGAATCACATCTTGATTTACATTTGGAATTTGGCTCATTGGTCTAATTGTGCAGTCACAGCTGTCAGGCTTACCTGTGTGAATTTACTTTAGGCATGCAAGTTTTTCAATATTGGGGTCAGATTTCAGCCTGGGTTATGGTTGACTGAAATATACTCCAAACCCCCTGAGATATTGTGTCTCCCTGATCAAAAAAAGTGCAGTCTAATTTTGCTTTAAGTGAAAAGCACAGACTTCTCATCTTTAAGTACTCCCACAACAGTCTGCTTTAATGCATGTGTAATAATACACAGACCCTGTAACCCCATAACAAAGCCAAGCAACTGAAACCAGTTCATTGTCCTGTGCCGGGGCCATGCTCTTATTACTCCCCTCTATTTCATATTTTTCTCTCTCTCACAGACACACACACACACACACACACACACATTCTTTTTAAAGTTCGGTTAAGCAAGGATAATGCATCTCTGAAAGAGACTTGCATAAATGCAGGCAAGGGAATGCACATCACTGATAGAAGCAGTCAACACTTTTCTCTGATCTAAGAATACACAATAGTGTGGTCAGTTAGTAAGTGATGACACCCCCTAGCCCTGTCCTGTCTATGATTCATCAGAACAAGCTCAAAGACAGAGTTTCACTTGCCTCCCCCGAATATGTTTTCTAATCTTAGGATTAATGTTTTTTAAAGAGAGGAATGTCCGTATATTGCGTTTCTGATTGTAGATATGAAGGTTACAATAGACACAGAATGGTATGCAGAGAATGTGGCAACAATGTGGTTTTGTGCCCAGTATGAGACTCAGGGTCTTGTCAGTCAGTGCCTAAATAATACCCTTCTGTTTTCCAGCCCCTGTGCTCTCTTTAGACTGCTCTGTGGATGTGCTTTTCCTGGTTGAGAGCTCTACCAACCTGACTCTGGAGGGGTTCCTACGCTTCAAGTCTTTCCTGAAACGCTTTGTGCAGACAGTTCTGAGTTCAGACACTCCTGTAAAGTTTGGCCTGGCCAAGTATGGCAACGATGTAAAGGTTGAAGCCAAAATCGGGCAGCACCGAGACCCAGTGAAGCTGCTCCAGGCTGTGGAGTCTCTTCAGTACGAGAAAGGAGAGGCTAAAACTGGAAATGCATTGCGTTATGTCACACGGCATGGCTTTCAAAGCGCCCCAGTTTATGCGGATGTTCAAGATGACCTGCCTCGTGTGGTGGTGCTAATCACTGGCACACCATCCGCTGATGCTGTAGTGGAGCCTGCTAAATATGCAAGAGACAGAGAGATCTTTCTCATTGGCATGGGGCCTGATAGGATGAAGACTGAGATCAACAACATTACAGGCAACCCTCAGCGCACAATCACTTACAGTTTGCCTGACAGACTGAATGCAAAGATCCCAGAACTCAGAGCCAAGATCTGCAGTGTGGACAACCAGGGTAGTGACAGTTTGTTTGCTTGTTTATTTATTTATTTATTGTTGTTTTTTAATTATATGGAATGGCTTTATCAAGGACTTGCTTGATACAGCCTTTCGATTTCCTCTCAATACTGTACTAACACAATTTAGATCCACAATGATATTACTGTTTTATCCGATAATGCCATAGTGCTTTTCATTCTGTTCTGTTTGTCATCACATTGCTTTATTTATGACCCATTTGTTGCCTTCCAGGCTTAACAATGATCACAATGCCTGCTGCCACTAATTGAACCTTTTGTATGTTGCAGGGTGCCTGGGTCAGGCAGTGGACCTGGTCTTTGTTCTGGATGGATCAGAAAGTGTTGGGAAGGACAACTTTGTTCAATTGCAAGAATTTGTGCGCAGCACCTCTGTGCAGTTTGACATAAACCGTGACTTGACGCAGGTGGGGCTGGTGGTGTACAGTAGGAGGCCTGTCTCTGTCTTTGAGCTGGACACACATGGTTCAGGCTCTGCTGTACTTAAAGCCTTGGGGGGCATGTCCTATTTAGGTGGAAAGGCCTCTGCTGGGTCAGCTCTGCTCCATGTGCACTCACATAGTCTGACTGTGGCCAAAGGGGCACGACCAGGTGTCAACAAGGTTGTTGTCGTGCTGACTGATGGCACGGGGGCTGAGGATGCAGCAGTACCAGCTCAAAAGCTTCGGGACGATGGCATGTCTGTGTTTGTGATTGGCACTGGACATGTGCAGCGGGAGCATCTCCTGCGCATTGCTGGTACCGAGGATCATATAATCACCGTGCAGTTCTATGAGGACCTGAAGTACTTTGAGGATGTGCTGGTGCAGATGGTGTGTGCAGGTAAGGCACAGGAAATATTTGTATGTTTTTAGCCATAGTTTTACAAAACTGTTTATAAACAGTGATGTTAACATGCCATAAATAGCATGGAATAGTTTTAAAGGACTTAGTCTTAAAATAATGTACACAGCCTTAGAATGATGATCAGTTTGCTTATATACAGTTATGTTCAAAATAATAGCAGTACAATGTGACTAACCAGATTAATCCAGGTTTTTAGTATATTTTTTATTGCTACGTGACAAACAAGTTACCAGTAGGTGCAGTAGATTCTCAGAAAACAAACAAGACCCATCATTCATGATATGCACGCTCGTAAGGCTGTGCAATTGGGCAATTAGTTGAAAGGGGTGTGTTCAAAAAAATAGCAGTGTATGCCGTTGACTGTACAAACTCAAAACTATTTTGTACAAACATTTTTATTTCTAGGATTTAGCAATCCTGTGAATCACTAAACTAATATTTAGTTGTATGACAACAGTTTTTTTCACATCTGTGTGGCATGGAGTCAACCAACTTGTGGCACCTCTCAGCTGTTATTCCACTCCATGATTCTTTAACAACATTCCACAATTCATTTACATTTCTTGGTTTTGCTTCAGAAACAGCATTTTTGATATCACCCCACAAGTTCTCGATTGGATTAAGGTCCGGGGATTGGGCTGGCCACTCCATAACATTAATTTTGTTGGTTTGGAACCAAGACTTTGCTCGTTTACTAGTGTGTTTGGGGTCATTGTCTTGTTGAAACAACCATTTCAAGGGCATGTCCTCTTCAGCATAAGGCAACATGACCTCTTCAAGTATTTTGACATATGCAAACTGATCCATGATCCCTGGTATGCGATAAATAGGCCCAACACCATAGTAGGAGAAACATGCCCATATCATGATGCTTGCACCACCATGCTTCACTGTCTTCACTGTGTAGTGTGGCTTGAATTCAGAGTTTGGGGGTCGTCTCACAAACTGTCTATGGCCCTTGGACCCAAAAAGAACAATTTTACTCTCATCAGTCCACAAAATGTTCCTCCATTTCTCTTTAGGCCAGTTGATGTGTTCTTTGGCAAATTGTAACCTCTTCTGCACATGCCTTTTTTTTAACAGAGGGACTTTGCGGGGGATTCTTGAAAATAGATTAGCTTCACACAGACGTCTTCTAACTGTCACAGTACTTACAGGTAACTCCAGACTGTCTTTGATCATCCTGGAGCTGATCATTGGCTGAGCCTTTGCCATTCTGGTGATTCTTCGATCCATTTTGATGGTTGTCTTCCATTTTCTTCCACGTCGCTCTGGTTTTGCTCTCCATTTTAAGGCATTGGAGATCATTTTAGCTGAACAGCCTATAATTTTTTGCACCTCTTTATAGGTTTTCCCCTCTCCAATCAACTTTTTAATCAAAGTACGCTGTTCTTCTGAACAATGTCTTGAACGACCCATTTCAGGCTTTCAAATGCATGTTCAACAAGTGCTGGCTTCATCCTTAAATAGGGGCCACCTGATTCACACCTGTTTTTTCACAAAATTGATGACCTCAGTGATTGAATGCCACACTGCTATTTTTTTGAACACACCCCTTTCAACTAATTGCCCAATTGCACAGCCTTACGAGCGTGCATATCATGAATGATGGGTCTTGTTTGTTTTCTGAGAATCTACTGCACCTACTGGTAACTTGTTTGTCAGTAAGCAATAAAAAATATACTAAAAACCTGGATTATTCTGGTTAGTCACATTGCACTGCTATTATTTTGAACATAACTGTATACAACTTGGAAAAAATGCTGATTTACTTTAATTTTAACGTGTTGGTTAAAGTAAATCTTTATTGTTAGTCTGGTTTGTAGGTTAGCTAATGACTAAAGTGCACTTTTTTTTGTTTACAGGTAGTTATTCTCTATATTATCTTGAAGCTTATGGGTTTTTTTTGTTTGTTTTTTTTGGCAGGCATAATAGTCTATGTAGAGCTCTTTTCTCAGTAGTGAAGTCTTTGTTTCTCTCTACAGATGTAAAGAAACCTGTGAACCTGTGCAGGCCCAACCCCTGTATGAACGACGGCATGTGTGTCCTACTGAACAGAAGCTATCGTTGTGAATGCCAGGGATGGGAGGGACCACACTGCGAGACACGTCTGTACCACCATATAATTTTTCATTTTAATATTAGACATATTCATTTCACAATATCAATCCTACATTATACAGTATGATGACTTGAACTTACTTTAAGACTCTGCTCTGCTCAACTTTTGCTGGATAGCAATTATTAATATTGTGTCTTACTGCAGGAAAGAGGCAGCAGCCCTCCAGAGGAGATCTCCCAAGACCTTCAGCATTGAGGCGCCGCCACAAAAAAAATGTTAGAGAGCTAAGGCAACGCTACAGAGAACACCGCCGGAGACATGCTAGTTGATTACAGTCATTGGATGAATAAAGCCACACACACATGCACATACACACACAGGGAATTCCATTGTTACTCACTCCTTAGTTTGCTAAACATGAAAAAAGAGAAAGACAAAGGTAAGGGGTATGTTTTTGCACATTTAGAAAGGCTTACTGTAAGCTCTTTACTACAGGAAACTGGAGATAACGGGGATCTCCAGACTCCCACTAGCTCCAATTCTGCACTGACTCTATCATCATCACTCTAGACAACTAAACATATCATTACACTTAGTGATGAAGTGGGAGTAACCAGCACCTCTTTTTGGTGATTTTAAAGAGCTGTCTTTATTAAGACAATTTAAAACTACTGCTGTGAAAGCAGCACATCATTACTATCACTCTCCCAAACACATGTACCACCAGTTTTTTATATATATATATATATATATATATAATTTTTTTTTTTTTTTTTTTTTTAAATATGTGTTCAACAGGCTTTAGTTCATTTAGTAAGATCCATTTCAAAAACTTTATACTGAATAAATGCCTTTTCAGTTTGGTGTATGACCTGTGATCAGAATACAGCAATAACAAAGTCCTTGTGGGGAGGCTCATTTTCACATATTTATTTTATAAGCTTTACAGAAAATAATTACATTCCTTTTTTTTGTGTGTCAAATGGATGCTTTGTGTTGTACAGTGTATACAAATAATGCACATGTCTTCTGGTGCCATTTACTAGAGAAAAAAGTATTTTGAGGAATGTCATCAGTATTACAGTATCATCAATATCAGCATCTTTAATATCACGACAGAATACGGTATTTGGTGCGGTCACAAAAGTGTGAAATGTTTCAAATCTGCTTTTTATTGGAATAAAAAAGTGCATGTTTTTTTACCGAGTATACAGCCAAATAAATCTGATTGGCTCTGTATAAATGTATTTACATCTAGGCTACCAGCATACACGAATTTAAGCTATAAGTCTAGACAGTACTACATTGTTAACTATAGAAAGCTCTTTGCTTTCCTCTTTTCTGAGCTGTATAAAAATGCTTTTCCAAAATGAACTCTTCATTGTTACAAAATATACCTTTGAAGAATGCTTTATAAAATATGCAATCCCTCATTTTTCGTAGAATTATTTTAAATACAGTTTCGCCATGTCCAGTGGCAGTGGTTGTTGGGTTAATGCAGGGGTCAGCAGGGTTGCTGCTGTTAAGCTGCCTGTGGTAAGCAGTATCATCACAGTCTTTCACTGGATGGGTGAGAAGTGGGAATAGGAATTTGCGAATGAGGGCTAAGGAGTAAAGTGTACAAAGTTGGGGAGGGGAAAAAAAAAAAAAAAAAGACGTTTTTCCTTCCTGCCAAAAGCCTGGGCCAGAGTAGACCTTGAAGCATGCCCAGGCTTTGCATAGTTCCAGGTTGTCATTGTCACTTTGCTCTTGTTCTCTTCATTCCCATGTCTAATTTGTAGATTTCTTCTCCCACTCCTGTTCAGAAAGGGAGTGTTTGTGTTAACCAGGTCCACTTCAACTAAAGTCAATTAATAAAGGCATGCAAAAAAAAAAAAACTCTTAAAAAATTAACTGGACAGCCAGGTCTACTGAATACACATAGCTCACAATTTCATTATTCTATATGAATATGTTTTTAGAAGCAGTGTTGTATAGCTTCTCAGACATAGATGTAGAGTATGCCTCTTTTATGTGTAGAAGTACAGTTTTAGGAGATGATTACAATCGGCTAAATGTATAAATGCAAAAACCTGCAAGCGACAGACGTCATCTTACACTGTATTTTTAATTGCCGGGTCTGTGATACAGACCATTTCAATTCCTTTAACTTTTGGAGACTTTAGAATGTAAAGGTAATTTTGAATGTGCTGCAGTCAGGGAGTCAGAACACAAGTTGCATAAGGACTTGATTATGCTTTACGTTGTTAGTAAGAGTAGAAAAATCTTTTACCTTTGCTTTCTGCAGTACATTTCCTTTGCTGGGTGCAATGACTGATAGGGGCCTATTTTTCAGGGCCGTTGCCGCGTTAACAGGTGAGTAGTCGCTGTTGTTGTTTGGGGCAGACGGGGCAGGAGGGGTGATTTTGGGCTGAAAAATGATTTCAATTCATTACATTCAATACATGCATGTAGAGGAAGCAGAGTGTTTTGTTATGCTTTGAATAAGTGAATAATTTCTTATTGAGCAATTATCATTGTAAGCACACTGACCGCTGGCAAATCCAGTAGGCTGCTGTCCACTGTAGTGCCCAGAGTAAAGGGTCCAGCCTCCACCTTCCTTAAGCTCTCCCTTACCTCCACCAGCCTGAGCTCCACCTCCACTCTCCTTTTTTCTGCCTCCCGACATGCTTCCTCCTTCTCCTTCAGACATAACTCTAGAGAAGCTTGATTAGAAGCATCTGTACAAAGCAATGAAATAGGATGAAAATCAGAATTACTTATTAAATATGTTTAATGACGTAATAATTGTGTGCTTTCATGTCAGATTTTGTAACAACGTGTAACTCTTTTAAATCACATACTTTATACTAAGATCCTGCTGCTTTTTTTTTTTTTATGGTTGCTTTTTACACTAGAGGTCGCCGTGGTACCTTTGCATGAAGTCAGCTCCTCTTTTGCTTCTCGTCTCTTCTTTCTCAGCGAGGCCAGAGTTGTCTTGACCTCCTCCCTTTCTCGCTCCAGCCGGTCTTTCTCATCTGTAAAACGTCGCACATCAGCCTCCGTTCGGTTCTTCCCCAGCTTCACCTCGATTGACCCAGAGTTCACTACACATAACAGAATGTGGAGGAGAGTTCATTGTCCAATATCAGATCATTTACATAATGAAAGCAAAGTCTTGGCGACATAACCAGAAATAATACAGCAGCAAAAACAGATAAAACTCTGTAGGAACATAATGTTGGCCTTGGTTCTTACTTGTAGATAGTCTCTGTCTGTCAAGAACCCTATCAGCGCTTGCAGCCCTTACTCTTGGATTTGGGGGACTGTTTGGTGTTTGTGAAGGAGTAAGAAGCTGACTATGTATCTGGCTTTGAGGTGAAGGTAAGGATGAGCCCTTCTTCTGGCCTTCCTTACTCAGGAAGCTGACTTGATGAGACTGGGGTTGGTTCTGCTGGGTTTGAGTCTGTGGTTGAGGCTGAGAAGGACGACCTGGGGATGTGCTGGTGTCAAAATCCAATCTTTGGGGAATAGGTGGAGGTTCAGGATGTTCTTTCGGTATAGGTAACAAGGCTTCATACACAGACTCTGCAGATATACCTTCCTAATCAAGAGAGAAACAGTCATCTAATCTCTTACCAGTCAACCAGCGAACAACATAGCGTAACAAAACCTTTTGTTTTTGTTTTTATTTACACAGCTTTCTGGATCAAATGAGAAATGAGAGAGATGTGCTCTGTTAGTCCTTACCTCACTGCCAGGGTCATGTTGTATATTACTTGAACCAGGGGTTGGACTGAGCTCCCTTGTTGCTGTAGAAGATGAATGTGCAGACACTTGGCCTGAATTTGTGTGGAGGAAGGAGCGGACAGGGATCAGATCCAGATATACCCTGTCATTCTCATCCGGTTCTTGATCTATCACCACCTCACTGTTCCCATCTTGACTCTCCTGTATGGCAGCAACAGATCAATACACTGACAATGCATCATGAAAACACTTCTTCATGCACATGGTTATATAGGTGCCTGGGCTGTGGTAGGGTGATTATGTTTGGTTGCCACTAGAGGTTGACAGATTGATCGGGCCGATTTTTTTGTTGTTTTATTTTATTTTTTTAGTAATCAGCATCGGCCAATTGTGCTGTGATTTAGGCTGATTAATAGGCAAGCGTATCTGCTAGTAGCTAAGCGTTGTTGTGGAACACGTGATGCTGTCTCTTGCTGCAAGCAGATTGCCTTTCCACCAGCAAAACCCTCTGATGTCCCCCTCTGTCTGCTAACCGTTTGAAGAGAACAGTAAGACTAAGATAAGGACACAAACCAATGGCAAATAACTAACTTTCAGGAAAGCCGACTATGGCATTACCGGCCATGGGGGGGGAAAAAAAGTTGTACTAGGACAAGCCAGCCAAAAATATTTGGCATCATATATCGGCCATCAGCCAGAGAAAAACCCATGTCGGTCTATTTGCCACTCCTGAAACAATCAACTATGTATAGCTACAAGTGAAATTTTTGTAAGAAATGTTTATAATTACTCTGTTAAAATTCATGCTGATACACCAGAATGTTTCCAAGTGGAATCCCTTGCAGACTATAACTGAACCATCCAGTCACCTAATTGCTTGCCCCACATATAAAGCCTAGACACATAACTGATCATCTGAAAATAACGCAAGCACAACCCTTATACAACCATCTCTGGCAGAGAGCATCTGCACTTCATCTATGCTACTCAGACAGAACAAATGGCCAGAATAGACATCACTGCTGATTGGCCTGTCTAACAGCAAAACCATATTGCTTACCTCCAGTTCATTCTCTGTTGAGGCCACGTCATCGTATATGTCATCACAACCATCGTTGTTTGTTGGCAAACTGTCTGTGTACATGTTTTGCTCAGAATATCTCCTCTGCATTAAGCTAAGAAATAGCCAACAAGATCCACAATGAACCATTTGTGCATGCACATACACTAAAACACATAATTTGCATTGTTTTTAAGAAGAATTTTTTTTTTTTTTACTCACTACATGGAGGTCTTGGCTGCATTGACTA